>JARYGA010018411.1:0-27205 GCA_030545235.1 Helianthus tuberosus | reverse complement strand
GTATTGTTATGGTTATAATACCGGTACTCTGTTTAGCAGTTGTAGGAGAAATCCAAAAGATAAAGTCGTCACAATCCCAATAAAAAGTTCGACACGTCTTATACATCCATCACAAATTATAAAAACAAATATCAGTGTACCAATGTTCGGTTGTAATATGTCGAAAAGGCTATCAAAACATGGTGTTCCGTTCATTTGTTTTTTTATTGAACTTTAGTTAGGAAAATTTACAAAAAGTATTTAGTTAGATTAAGGTTAAATACGAAAAGGGGAAAAAACAAAAACACAAGAAAATTAAAATTAATTGTGTGTATATTTTTATATATCAATTATTGGGATACACTATATTTTTGTCATCTATGTATTTGACTATTTTATATATACATTTTGTATTTTATTTATATACATTGTCATTATTTGATATATTTTTGTAGTGATAATGATAAATATAATTGATTAGTAGTTAGCCGATAGACACCCGAGAGTAATTTTCAAATTAACGGGTTTACCCGACACTCGGTATACCTGATACCCAACGGATAATTTCCCGATAGAAACCCAACAAATCTGAAACAAATTATCTAATCCGGTTCAATATTGGGATTACCTAAATACGTCCCAAACTCGCCCTCCCTAGTGATTACATAGAATTAAACTACTATTAAATTGATATACTAATTATCTAAATTGCAATAGATTATAGATGTCCTCGTCCTCTAACCAAATCTCACTTTTCTTTTACCGAACTTCAAAGTACTGTCAACCAAAATATAGTGTAAGTTTCCTGCGCTACGTAGCGTCATCGGTATTTGTTCCTTTGTTATGATATCACTATGGTAGCGGCACTCTTTACAACAAACGAAAAAATAAAATCCAAAAAGAAACAGTTATGATATAACTAAAAGGATGTCGACGATTGTTGTACATCGATCGACATAAAAATAAAAATAAAGTATATCAGTGCCGATGTTCGATCGAACCATTATGATACCCATATTGTAATATCCAAAAAATGAAAATTATATATATATATATATATATATATATATTGTTAGTGAAAGATGATGAATAGTAATTTTAATTTTATAATAAAATATAGCTTTTTATTATTTTTTTATTTTTAATAACATATTTTTAATTTTTTTTTTCCTTTTTTAAAACCATATATTTCTTATACCGTTTTTTTAATAATTCTCTTTTCTTTTTTTAGAACATAGATTATCGATTAATTTGATACTTCTTTAATAATTTATGTTTATAACATTTTCTAAAAACTTAAGTACGTAGTTATGATTGATTTTTTCCAGACATTCTGTTATAAGTCTTATTAAAAACGAAATTGTACTTATAATAAAGTATTTATTTGGTATCATAAATCAGTACGATCATAAACTAAACCGTTCTAAAGGTTTGACTTTCTAAACAACATGCTATATTTTCAATCACGTTTGTTTTACATTATCATTTGCTCGGTTTCGCCATAACGTGTGACGACAAAAAAAAAAAAAAAAAAAAACTAGTTTGAATTAAAAAACAAAATTTAAGAAATAAAAACAAAATTGTTATAGTGACAATCATAAAATCTAACATTTTAAGGGGCTGTTTGGTAGCCTCTGAATGGTCATTAAGAGGCTACCTCTTAATGGAACCATTAAGAATTTTACCAATGAGAAGGTAGAAGAATGTGACATGTGATGATTTACCATTCAGAGGTTACCTCTTAACCATTCAGACTTGAGGTTACCTCTTATTCATTCAGAGGTTTTAAACTATTAAGAGGTAACATCTGAATGGTCATTAAGAGGCTACCAAACAGCCCCTAAATGTGAACGTAGACAAACTATTATATATTATATATATATATATATATTGATTTCGAAGGACGCTGAATAGTAATTTAATTTTTATAGTTATATATAGTTTTTTATTATTTTATTATTTAATATATTATAATAATCTACTATTATATTTTATTATTTATCATTTAACATATTATAATAATTTATTATTATATTTACTTTTAATAACATGTTTTTTAAACATGTATTTCCTTTACCTTTTTTTAATAATTATTTTTCTTTTTTTAAATTTATTAATTTATCGATTAATTTGATACTTCTTTAATAAGTTACGGTTATCACTTTTTTCTAAAACTTAAGTACGTATTTGTGATTGATTTCTTTCCCTGACATTCCGTTATAAGTTTTGTAAAAACGAAGTTATACTCAAAATAAAGTATTTATTTGATATCATAAAACGGTATACGATGATAAACTAAATCGTTCTAATGGCTTGAATTTCTAAACAACATGCTCTATTTTCAAATCACGTTTGTTTTACATTATCATTTACTCGGTTTCGCCGCAACGCGCGATATAAAAAACTAGTTAACTATATAATACATCATATTCTATCCTAAAATAGCAAATATATATATAGGCTTCGTTTCAATTAAAAACCATCACGAGTTGTGAAAACCATAAAAACTCCTATTTTCCGCCCGAGTTGGGACACAATTTTTTTTACAAACGTAGAGGAAAATATTAAAAACACATTTGTAAAAAAAAAAAAATTGTCTAGTCGGTAGCTACGCCTGATGTAAGTTTTTATTACGCCTAATGTAATTTTTGTTATGGAGATGATTTTTTTTTACATCTGATGTAAATTTTTGCATTCTACATTTTTTTTTAATATTTGCCGGAACAATTGACTTTTTTTAAGATTTTTTATAATTTTTCTTTTGACAAACCATTTTAAAGGCCTAGTTCTCGTGGTTCTCACAACTCAAGATGGATTTCATTTTACCATTTCTCTCTCTCCCTATATATATATATATATTGGCTGGGGTTTTTGAGTGAACACTAAGGTATTTGCGAACTGAGTGAACAAATCCTGGCCATTGATTTACACACGTGTATGACCAGAATTAGTTCGCTCAGTTCGCAAATACACTAGTGTTCACTCTTGATTATAATCCTATATATATATATATATATATAGGATTGCGAACTGAGCGAACTAATCCTGGCCATACACGTGTGTATTTGCGAACTGAGCGAAGTAATCCTGGCCATACACGTGTGTAAATCAATGGTTAGGATTTGATGATGAAATACAATAGTGTATTTTACGATTTGATGATGAAATTCTAGCCATACATGTGTGTAAATCAATGGCCAGGATTTGTTCACTCAGCTCGCAAATACACTAGTGTTCACTCTATAACCCCACCCTATATATATATATATATATATATATATAGGGGAAAGTTCTATGCAGAACACTAAATATTGCGAGAACACGCAGAACAAAATGAATCACTCATTTTTCTTAATCCTAAAAACCTAAAAAGTAAATGAAAATGTTATAAATGTAAGATTTATTGTTTCTCACACTAGAATTTAATAGAAAATATGAACAATCTTCAGTTTTTAAATAACCTACACACATGTAGGTTATGTGTAGGCTAAATTACCTACATGTATGTGGACTATGTGTAGGGAAAAATATATGATTTTTTATGTATATATAATACACATATGAATGTAAGAAACATAAAATTTAAGAAATATGAACCTTAAATCCAAAAATTTAGTGATTTAGAGTTGTTCTTTTTGTTCTCGCAATAATTAGTGTGCTGTAATGATCCTTATCCTATATATATATAGGGGAATGTTCATTTGGAAACACTAAAAAAGTGGGGAACAGCGGGGAACCGACTCAAACGAACTTCGATTGGACTCATTCCAGCGGCATTGGAACCGACTTGTCAAACCCTAACTAAGATCTCTTAACCTTAAACCCTAAATCCTAACTCCTAAACTCTAAACCCTAAAGCTAAAAAATAAGGCTAAAACCTAAGCTAAACCGTAAAATCTAAACTATAAACCCTAAAAGCTTAACCCTAAAGGCTAAACCCTAAAGCTAAACCCTAAACCCTAAATCTAAACCCTAAAGCTAAACCCTAAAAGCCAAACCCTAATATATTTAGGGTTTAGGGGTTATGATTTAGGGTTCAGGGTTAAAAGATCCTAGTTAGGGTTCGACGAGCCGGTTGCAACACCACTAGAATGAGTCCAATCGGAGTTCATTTGAGTCGGTTTCCCACTGTTCCCCACTTTTTTAGTGTTCCCCAATGAACCTCACACTATATATATAGGGGCTGGATCATGAGAAAACTAGTTTAAATGAGAAAACTAAAAAAGCCTAAAAAACATATCAATTTTTTTTTTAATTTTTATAAAAAAATCGCAGGTTTTTATATATGGAAAAAATTTTTTTTAAAAAAATTCATTTTTTGTTGTATTGCACATGTGCACTATTACGGATATAGTACACATATAATGCACATGTGCGGTACAACAAAATTTTTTATTTTTTATTTTTGAAAATTTTTTTATATATAAAAACTAGCGATTTTTTTATAAAAAATTGTAAAAAAAATTTGGTATGTCTTTTAGCTTTTTTTTAGGTTTTTTTAGTTAGTTTTCTAGTTTTCTCATTTATATGTAGTTTTCTCATGATCCTCTCTCTCTCTCTCTCTCTATATATATATATATATATAGGGAGAAGATCATGCGAGAACCACCTCTTATTGCGAGAACCGCGAGAACCAATGTGAACACAACCAAAAATGCCTAAAAATAGCTAAAAAACACACAAATATTTTTTTTGATTTTTTTAATATTTTTTAGGCTAAAATCGCTACTTTTCGACTCAAAAAAAAAAAAAATTTTAATTTTTTTTTTGGAGTCGAAAAGTAGCGATTTTAACCTAAAAAATATTAAAAAAATCAAAAAAAAATTTTAGATTTTTTTTTTTTTATTTTTTTAGGTTTTTTGGGGGTTTAGTTTTTAGCATTTTAGCTTGGGGGGGGAGGGGGTTTAGGTTTTTTTTAGGTTTTTTAGGGGTTTTAGTTTTTAGCATTTAGCTTGGGGGGGGGGGGGGGGAGGTTAGGTTTTTTTTTTGGGGGGGGGGGGGTGGGGGGTTAGGTTTTTTTAGGTTTTTTTAGCTATTTTAGGTTGTGTTCACATTGGTTCTCATGGTTCTCACAATAAATGGAGTTCTCGCATGAGCCCCTCCCTATATATATATATATGCCAAATCACTACTTGAACAATTGATTTTTTTAAGAGTTTTGAGATTTTGAAGGGAGTTAATTACACAAATAGACTCTATGGTTTATAGCTAGTTTCACCCTTTGGTACTAACTTTATTTTTTTAGCAGTTTTAGGTTTTATGGTTTCAATTTTATAACATCTTTGGGTAATAACACCAAAATTAGTTAATTTTATCAATATAATGACTAAAATATCCTTCCATTTTTTTAATTTTATCAATGTAACACCTTTGGGTACTAACACCTAATTCTATTTAAGTTTAAATCATTTTACAAAATCTATTTTTTTTATTTTCGTCTTTTGATTATATCTCTTAATGAACATAAAATCTATTTTTTTTTATTTTCATCTATTTATTTTTTTCTATTTTCATCTTTTTATTAAATTTCCACACTTTTTCTTGTTAGTACGCAAAAAAAGTTACATATAATTACCGACAGTTTCATTGTTTAAATATGGTACATATAGTACCTGATATTCACCAATTTATACATATTTTTTCCCCATTTTATCCCCATTTTATGCGTTTTCGGCCGCAAAACCGTGAATCGAGTACTTAATCAAGTATACTTTTGTTTACAGGCCTAAAACAGCATGCCAGACAAGATGATAATGAAAACGAGGACTTTCCGGACGAAACGACAAAGCTGCGAACATTCTGTTAAGAATTCTGACCTAGGTGTTTGGCACGGTCGTGCGGTTAGTGGAACAACCGTGCATATCCGACAAAACAGCCCAGCCCGACAGTGAACGAGGGTGCAATCCAGAGTGCAAGCTTTCTCGGAAAGGAACGATCGTGCAACTATTGGCACTCCCGTGCAAACCCGATGTTCAAGCCAAACCCGAAACTGCACCACCAGTGCAATTGGTCGTGCAAACCTAACCCGGATACGCACGTCCGTGCCACCAAGAGAACGACCGTGCGAGATCGAAGATGGTCAAGATAAGATGATGTCATACGGTATGGTGCACAGTAACTCCAATAATGCATAAAGTGAACGGTCGTGCCAATAAAGTGCACGACCGTGCGAGATCGGAAAAATATAAAAAACATGCAGAAACATTCTGCTCGTAACTCTGGAATTTTGGGAGCTTCACAGGCAATTTTACAGGCTCCGAAGGCTTTGCTTTTGATCCGGATTCAAGCCACATTGTGCCGTTTAGCTCCATTACTATCTGGATTCTTAATCTAGTGCTTGTTTATGGTTTGGTTTTCTAATCTTTCCATAATTTTGTTAATGTTTCAAGCATTTAGATTAATGTTTATGTATTATTGTAGCCTTTGGGCCAAAACACAACAATCCCTTGCCTAATTATAGCCATTAGTATGTTAACTTTGTTTGTAACGACACTTGCAAGTATTTTCTATGTTAATCTTTGATGATTAGTTTGCAACCTTGTTATTGTTGTTGATTTCTTGATTATAAGTAATTATGTTGGATGATTAATATTTGGTTAGTTGAGATAGTTGAAAAATGAAGCTTAATTAATCTTGTATTAGTAAACTTTAAACTTGGTTAATTAGTTTAGCTTGGTTAAAATGTGTGCATCATGATACTAGAAATGGTTAATGATTTAATAAAATGTAATTATTATTAATCAAGAAAGCTTTTCGTCACGTAAGGACCTTAACTGGTTAAATGGTGTTGTTATGAATTATTGCCATGATTTGTTAGCTTAGTTTGTAGTTTAGGCCAAAATTGCTAACTTGGTTAATTTATACGCAAGATTTGTAAAGTGAACTCGGTTGTGATTTAATCTAGTTTATGCTTGTCTCGGTGGTTGGATTGTGTTTATCGATGTCACTTTCCTTGTTTAAGTGAGGTTAGAAAACACCTAACGGATGACTAACTTATTTTTAAGAGATTTTCATTGACATTTATCAATTGCACGTTAAAGAACAATTTTAGGTGGTTAAAGTGTGTTTATCGTTTTAGCTTTCCGAATGATTTTCATGTTAGGATTCTCGAAAAGGATACTAATTGTCTTAAAAATGGAGAATTGATCGAATGCTTCTAGTGGCAAAACCGATTTAGCTTGCATGCTGTGGTTGTGTATAAAGCAAGACTTTTTATCTATTTTCTTATTTGGTATTTACTATGTTTTATTAAGTATTTGTTTATGCTTACTTTAGTTTTTAGAAAATCACAAAACTTATCTTTCTTCCGTTAAATTAATGACAAAGGTCTAGTATTATTCCTCCGCCCATTTCCTTGGATCGATACTTGGTTCTTACCGATACTTTACTACATATATGACGGGGTACACTTGCCTCTTTCGTGTGTGTTTTGATGTTAAAGTAATAATCACTTTTATAAATTTAAAACCGATTCGTGTGTAATTTCATTACAAAAATTATGTATATATACGCACACGTCAAGTTTTTGGCGCCGTTGCCGGGGAATATTGGCGAGCTTTAGGAACGACCCGAGTCATTGTTTTTTCGGTGTACATACGTGTGAATATTCGTAAATATTTTCTTGATTATTTATTTATTTATTTGTTTGTTAATATTTCTTGTTTTTTTTGTATTTATTCGTTTTTCAAGTCATTTTTTTTGTACACTTGCAAATTTTTACTCCATTTGTTTGTTCCAATCCGGATTTATTTATTCATTTATTATTTGGGTTTTCGGCTCCAAAAATTCATTTCTACATTAGCCGATTCATTTATTTTTATTGTTGTAATTTTTATAAAATTTTGGGCCCATTTTTGAATTTTTTATTAAATTTTTTAGCCTTATTTAATAATATTATGTTTCTTTTCAGCCAAAAAAAAAACAGCATTATTATATTAATAAAATATAAAATATTCATTGTGTCGATTTTTCATTTGCAGGTTGATGTCCTCAACCCCCGCTCCCGATCCTGTTGAGCCGTCAGACGAACCCGAGCGTGATCTGAGGAAACGTCTTCGTGCTAGATCTCGTACGGTTGGGCTGCTGCTCGCAGCTGGTGAGCAGGAGCAGGTGGTACCCGCTGAAGCCGAGGGCTCAGGGGCAGCAGGAATCGCAATCATGGCAGACGATGAGCGACCTTTGAATGAATCAAATTAGCCCGGAGCGACAGGCCTGGTGCCGAGTATCCTTCAACCTACTATAGATGCACCTACATTTGAAATTAGATATAGTATTATTAACATGGTGCAGAATTCAGTACAGTTTGACGGGCGTGAGCATGAGGATCCCGGGAGACATATCGCTGCTTTTCTCGCTATTTGTTCGACATTTAGGATTACAGGTGTTTCGGAGGATGCAATTTGGTTGAGGTTGTTTCCTTTCTCGTTGCATGACAAAGCTAGAGCTTGGCTTATGTCACTTCCAGCTGGGTCCATCAGGACCTGGAATGAGTTGGCGGAGTTGTTTATGAAAAAATATTTTCCACCTGAGAAAACAACCAACCTACGGAACCGGATTATTTCCTTTCGCCAGGACGAGGGAGAGTCGTTGCACGCGGCATGGGAGAGATTCAAGGATTTGTTGATTGATGTTCCACATCATGGCTTCTCCAAGAGACAGCTGGTCTTGACGTTTTATCAGGGGCTCAGTTACAACACGCAAGAGCGATTAGACGTGAACGCAGGAGGCGATCTAGGAACTAAGACGCCGAATGAAGCGTATGATATCATTGAAAAAGCTGTGTTGAAATCCAGCTCGCGTCGCGAAGGAGATAGAGGTCGGGCAACATCATCTCGCGCAGGAGTACACGCGGTGGACGACTACACGGCCATTACTGCACAAATCTCGGCTCTTGCAGCGAAATTCGATAAGTCCTAGATAGCCGCGCAAGTTGGTTCGAGGTGTGACTAGTGTGGAGTGTCACACGAGCATGGTGCGTGTTTTTTCAGGGAGTTGTATATGAGGGCCACGAAGAAGTGGATTTTGTGAGTAATCAGGTAAGGCCGCAGAACAACCCGTACAACAATACCTATAATCCCGGATGGAGGAATCACCCAAACTTTGGGTGGCGAGCGAATACAGGCAATCAAAACCCATTGGGATTCACTCAGCGCGCTCCAGCGCCAAAGCAGGGTCAGGGTCAGCAGTTCCAGCAATACAACCAACCTTACCAGCAGCGTCCATATTCGTTTCAGAATCAGGGCACTGGGAGTAGTTCCCAGCAGCAGGCCCCTCAGTCTAGTTCCAAGCTGGAGGATATGATGACTCAGCTTCTTACGAGCTCCTCGAGTGCGAATCAGTTGGCAGAAAAACGATACCAGCAGAGCGAGGATCGTTTTCTTTCTCATGAGGGAGAAATGAGGAGTCACAAAGGCTCGATTCAAAATATCGAGAATCAGGTTGGTCAGCTGGCGTAGATGATGTCAAAAAGACCCCCGGGTGGTCTCCCGGGAAACACAGAACCAAACCCGGGCGGGCATGTGAATGCGATCATGACTAGGAGTGGAAAGACTATCGGACCCGTCATATCGGACTCATCACCGATCACTGAAGCGGTCCTGACTGACACACCGGACGAGGTGCAAGCCAGGCTACGCCCAGCAAGTACAGCACAAGTCCAGGAGCCGGTCAAAGATTACACTCCACCAGTACCTTATCCAGGGAGGCTGAAGAAACAGAAGAATGACGAACAATACGGTAAGTTCCTTGAGTTGTTCAAGCAACTACACATAAATATACCGTTTGTTGAAGCCTTGGCCCAGATGCCAAAGTATGCCAAATTCTTGAAGGACATCCTCTCAAATAAATAGAAGCTCGAGGATACATCATGTGTGGTGATGAATGAAACTTGTTCTACCGTTCTACAAAACCGTCTGCCCATGAAAATGGGAGATCCGGGTAGTTTTACGCTTCCTTGTTTGATTGGAAACATGTATGTTAGCCATGCATTGGCTGATTTGGGAGCGAGTATCAACCTTATGCCATATAAGGTTTTTACTAAACTGGATCTGGGTGAGCCGTCACCCACTAGGATGAGCATTCGGTTGGCAGATCGTTCGATCAAGTATCCGCGTAGATTTGTTGAAAACATTCTTGTTAAAATTGATAAATTTGTTTTCCCCGTGGATTTTGTTATTCTTGACATGGACGAAGATTCAAGAGTACCTTTGATACTTGGACGCCCGTTCCTCAATACTGCGAGGACGATTGTTGATGTGGCAGCTGGCCAAATCACGCTTCGAGTAAATGACGAGCACGTGACATTTGATATTAAAAGATCAATGCAGCATCCGCAAAGTCATGATGGCATGCTTTACTATGTCGACATTGTCGATGCATGTGTGTGCTCTCATTTTCAAGGCACTGTTGACGAGATTGATTCGGACACACGTCTGTCGTGTGGGGACCTGATTGGCATTACGCAGGAGGGCCACGATTTCGAGCAGCCAGTCTATCAGATTGGTGACGATGGTTCCCAGAGTCCGGAGAGATTTCTAGAAATTGGCCATGTAGAAGAAGAGAAAGCAAAACCTTCAATTGTAGATCCCCCGTCTTTAGAGTTGAAAGAACTCCCACCACATCTCGAGTATGCATTTCTGGACGAGGAGCGTCACTTACCGGTCATTATTTCGGCATTATTGGAAAAGGATGAGAAAATCAGCTTCTTGAGGTTCTGAAACTTCATAAGAGAGCCATTGCTTGGAAAATCATGGATATCAAAGGCATCAATCCTTCTTTTTGTACTCACAAGATTCTGATGGAAGACGAGTACAAACCTTGTGCACAGCATCAGAGGCGTTTAAATCCGAATATGCAAGACGTGGTGAAGAAAGAAGTAATTAAGTTGTTGGATGCCGGGATGATTTATCCTATATCTGACTCTGTGTGGGTGAGTCCCGTGCAAGTAGTACCCAAGAAAGGGGGCATTACTGTAGTCTCAAATGATAGGAATGAGCTAATTCCTACCCGTACCGTCACTGGGTGGCGAGTTTGCATTGATTACCGTAAACTCAACGACGCTACTCGTAAGGATCACTTCCCGCTTCCATTCATCGACCAGATGTTGGAACGTCTGTCGGGGAAGTTGTATTATTGTTTCTTGGACGGGTTCTCTGGGTACTTCCAAATTCCTATTGCTCCTGAGGATCAGGAGAAGACTACCTTTACCTGCCCCTTCGGCACATTCGCCTATCGGCGGATGCCTTTTGGGTTGTGTAATGCACCGGCAACCTTTCAGAGATGCATGGATGCAATTTTTCATGACATGATCGAGGATTCTATGGAGGTTTTCATGGATGACTTTTCGGTATTTGGGGATTCATTCGATCATTGTTTGGAAAATTTGAAAAAGATGTTGAAGAGGTGCGAAGAGACGAATCTGGTCCTAAACTGGGAAAAGTGCCACTTTATGGTGAAAGAGGGCATAGTTCTGGGACATAAGATTTCTCATGCTGGTATGGAGGTCGATCCAGCTAAAGTTGACGTTATTTCACGAATTCCGCCTCCCACCTCTGTGAGAGCGATACGGAGCTTTCTTGGTCATGCAGGGTTCTATAGGCGATTCATCAAGGATTTCTCAAAAATCGCTAGGCCCATGACCCGTTTGTTGGAGAAAGATGCTCCGTTCGTATTTAGAGATGATTGCTTGAGGGTTTTTGACCTTCTCAAGCAAAAGTTGATTCAGGCCACTATTTTGGTTGCACCTGACTGGAGTCTGCCATTTGAAATTATGTGCGACACGAGCGATTACGCTATAGGGGCCGTTTTGGGACAGAAGAAGGAAAAGCACTTCCACCCGATCTACTATGCGAGCAAGACTCTTCACGACGCTCAGGAGAACTACACCACGACTGAAAAAGATCTTTTGGCGGTTGTTTTCGCATTTGACAAATTTAGATCGTATTTGGTGCTTTCAAAAACCATTGTGTATATTGATCACGCAGCCATTAGATATCTCTTCAGCAAGCAGGACGCTAAACCGCGTCTCATCAGATGGATCTTGTTGCTGCAGGAGTTTGATATCGAAATTCAAGATAAAAAGGGTGCATTGAATGTAGCGACTGACCATCTATCTCGGTTAGAGCATGGAGACATCGAGGACTCATGTTGGGATTCAATCAATGACAATTTCCCACACGAGTCGTTGATGGGTGTTGAGATATGCGATGAGTCACCTTGGTTCGCCGACTTCGCGAGCTACCTTGCTTGTGGGATTCTGATTAAAGGGTTGACTCACCAGCAAAAGAGGAAATTCTTTTCGGATGTCAAGCACTACATTTGGGACGATCCTTTCTTATTCAAGGTGGGTGCTGATCAGGTGATCAGAAGATGCGTTTCAGGGAAGGAGGCGACCGATATTCTGCGCCATTGTCACGAGGGACCTACCGGAGGCCACCATGGAGCCAATTTCACCGCCAAGAAGGTGTTAGATTCCGGGTTTTATTGGTTGACTATTTTTCGTGACACGCAGAGTTGGGTAAAAGCGTGCGATGCCTGTCAGAGAGCGACAAATATATCGGCACGTGATGAAATGCCTCAGAACTGGATACAAGTTTGTGAAGTCTTCGACATTTGCGGGATAGACTTCATGGTACCATTTCCCCCCTCACGAGGTAATAAGTACATCCTGGTCGCAGTTGACTATGTATCAAAGTGGGCGGAGGCACAGGCCTTACCCACCAATGACGCCAGGGTGGTCGTGAGATTCTTGAAAAGTTTGTTCGCCCGGTTTGGCGCTCCGATGGCGCTTATCAGTGACAGAGGGACTCACTTCTGTAATACTCAGCTTGAAAAAGCTTTGTCCCGATACGGTGTACATCACCGTTTATCCACGCCCTATCATCCACAGACAAGTGGGCAGGTGGAAGTCACAAACCGTGGGCTTAAACGAATCCTTGAGCAGTCTGTAGATGCAAACCACAAGGAGTGGTCGGACAAACTTGATGAGGCGTTATGGGCTTTCCGTACAGCGTACAAGACCCCTATTGGGACTACTCCCTTTAGGCTTGTATACGGAAAAGCGTGCCATTTACCGTTGGAGTTGGAGCATAAAGCGATGTGGGCTCTTAAAACCGCAAATCTGGACTTAAAAACCGGAGGTGAAGCCCGGTTTCTCCAGATTCATGAATTAGAGGAGCTGAGACAACATGCTTATGAGACCTCCGTCCTCTACAAAGAGCGCATAAAGAGATTACAAGATAAACGCTTGAAGGACCACAAAGAATTCCAAGCGGGCGAACTTGTTCTTCTCTACAACTCGCGATTGAGCTTATTTCCAGGGAAACTTCATTCACGTTGGACAGGACCACACACAGTAAAGGAGGTATTTCCGTATGGGACTGTTGCAATAGAGAACGCAGATGGCGTTATTTTCAAGGTGAATGGTCACCGTTTGAAGTTGTACGTTGCCGGGCCGATCGAGTCGGCGGTGGAGGTTATCGAACTCCACGCCCCGCACACATCATAAGTGTGGGGAGGAGAGTCTACGCTACTGACTCGTGGATTAAAAATGTAGCAAGAGCGACTTAAGCGCTTTAGGGGCATAATCGTCCTTTTTTGTGTTTTTGTCGTTTTAGCGTAATTTAGGTGTATTTTTGTAGTTTGAGTTAGTTTAGTTTGTGCAATTTTTATACGTGCCGAGCGAAGATTCTATGTTGGGATATTGTTAGAACAGTTTGCGTGTTGAAAAAAATGGCGAAAAATGGCCAAAACAGGTGCTGGAAATGGCTTCTGCAGAAAACTGATCTGCAGATCTTGCACGCCCGTGCCATTGGACGCACGTCCGTGCGGTTGCGGGAGCTGACCGGCACCATAAGTCGCACCCCCGGTGCATCTCCGAGAACTGCGTGAAGGGTTGAACGATGTCGGGCACGCACGACCGTGTGGGAGGCTGAGGGCAGTTTGGTCATTTGGTAATATAAATACCCTCATCTGCAGCCCCCATTCACAATTCGCGAACCCTAAACCGCACCAGCCATTCCAGAGCGATTTCGCCTCAAATCGCATGATTTCTTCGCACGGTTTCACGCATCTCTTCGCACGGTATGTTCCTTTTTGTCTATTTCCTGTTTCATCTTTGTCTAGGTTAAATCCGTTCGATTCTTCAAGGCTTTTTAGGGTTCCCTTCATAAATACAAGCGAAACCCTAACCCTTGCAAGATTATTATGTTTCGTGAACACCCGGTCAGATTTCTAGCCCCCGTTTGCACAAAAAGTTGTTGATTTTTGAAAAATCTGGCTACACAGATCCGGGGTTAGAATCTGCAGAAAAATTAGGTCGCACGGTCGTTCCCCCTGTCGCACGTCCGTGCATTTGAGCTGTTCACGATGCTTTGATGTTGGTTCGGTGATGCACGGTGGTGCGATTGACTGCACGCCATGCCGATGCGACAAATTCCGGCCACCTTTGCTCGTTCTCGGTGATGCACGACCGTGCGTCTCGTCGCATGTCCGTGCGGCAGGCCCAGATCAGCAAGACAGAATCTTCATAACTATGTGTTCTGCTGTTCTGAATTAATTTTTTTTTGTTTCTCCTGTTTTGACTGTCGCTCCTCATTGCAGATGGATCATCCATTCTTACAGTTTGACCCCAACGACGAGAGAGAAAGCCTTTGTATCCAAAAGCGTAACGAATTATGGAATAGGCGGGGCCAGTTTGGCATCCCGAGAAGGCTAGATTGGGACGTTATGAGAGATCTAAATCAGCGTGAAAGACTAGAAAACATGCTTACTATTCCACTTTCGCGTCTAGTCTCTATCGACCGACCCATCTATCGTGAGCTCACGATAGAGTTTTTTGCCACCTATTCCTACAACAAGCCCAAAGCTTATAAAATCCCAAACTTCCGATACAAGGATCGAATAACTTTTAGATTGGGTAGACGCTGGCACAATTGGTCGGTGGGTAGATTGGGTCGGAGACTCGGAATATACACACATGAAGATATGGATTCAGAGTTCTTCACTGATGAGTTCACCTTTCCGAGCGATGAAGCACGAGCCGCGTTTTGGGCTCGAAATGCAGTTGGTGACCCATACGACCCTAGAATGTCGAAAGCTTCAAGGCTACGAGATCCTCTGCATCGAGTGATGCATCATATATTCAGCCACACTATATGCGGGCGCATGGACAATTTAGGCAACTGTCCAACACCCGATCTGATATTTCTGTACGCGCTGGTTGATGGGGTACACATCAACCTAGCTGTGAGGATGGCAGAGTATTTTGTGAAAAGCTAAGGGAGAAAGCCTAGCAGTCAGATTCACGGCGGTCAGTATGTGACCGAAATTGCTTACAACCTAGGGTTGATGACTGATGAGGTACTTGAGGGTCTTACATTGGTGACCAATGGTCTTTATGTTGATATTCGTTCGTTGAAAGCCATGGGGCTTTTTGCTGAGTTGGATCACGGGGATCGTTTGAAAGGTTTGAACAACGAGGTCTGGGACCCATTGCCTCCAGTAGAAGCGGAGGATGAGGATGAAGAAATGGGAGAGCAGGAGCAGCATGAGCAGCATCAGCCACAGACACCACAACATTCACCACAGCATCATGGATACCACCAGCACCAGGATTGGCCCGAGGGGGTCCCGTCTTATCCTGATCTCTACCAGCAGTTTCAGCAGATGCAAGTGAGTCAAGAGCATCAGTGCACCAGTCTAGAGCAGTTGTATGCTACGCAGGAGCAGCAGCGCATGAGTATAGATCAGCTACGAGTGGGTCAGGACCAGCTCAGGGCGAGCCAGGATTTTATGCGCCAGGAGGTGCAAGCTGGGTTCTCATATTTGTTTGGAGGTCTGCAAAATGCCTTTCCTGATTACTTTAAGCAGCCTCCACAGCTCCCATTCGGGAACCCACCCGGTTATGGAAACGTAGGCCCATCTGGCACAGGCGGAGATGCTGGTGATGACGACGAGGATTAGTGGAGTGGTTTGTTGGTGGGTTTGTTATTACAGTACTTTGTTATTTCAGGTGTTCATTTTGGTTATTATTTCAACACCCCCGGATTTGTACTTTATTTTCAGACTCTTTAGTTTATTTGTCTTATCTTTATTTGGATATTTAGTACTTTTGTTTATGTAAATTATGGTTTATTTGCGTTTATTTTGTTTATGTTCTGTTTTGCTGTACCTTGTGACATACTTGCAGATTTTGGCTATCAAGTCTTGGACCAGAGCACATCACGGATACAGCTTTAGAAGTCTCGTTTCATAAAAATCATCATCAGGGGAGTATTACTCTCCTTTATCTCTGTATTTCGGGTTTCACATTGGGGAGAATACGAAGTTCAAGTGTAGGGAGGGGTTTAACTTGTTGACTTTGTTTGTCCTAAAAAAATCAGAAAAATCATTCAAAAATATCAGTATTTTGTATATATTTTAGCAAATAAACCGGTTGGTTGTGTTTTAGAAAGCTTCGGACATGATAAAAACTCGACAAGCAAAATAAATTTTGAAAAAGAAAACCGGAAAGCGTGACAAACAAAGAAAGACTTGCATGATAGTTTTCACACTTTTACCCATTCCTTCCGTTACGCGAGCATATTTGAGCCTTGAAATTGTTATATATTTGTTCATTTCGGAGTAGGAGTGAGCCGGATGTCATGTGTAATTTAGAACTTGCCACTAGCATGCTTGTTAAGACCATGAACTTGCGGAATTGTGTAGAAGTGATAGAGGCACTTAGATTACCCCTTTGTTGTTAGCCTTGTTCTTTGTGTTGTGTTTCCCGTAAACCTTGCATTACCTTTAGGATTAACCATGTCGAGCCTTCCCGTTTACCTTCGTTTACCCAACATAATCACCCACTTAGCCAAATGTAGCCTTTTTATGTTTTAAACCTTTTAGTGTTGAAACTCGGTCAAAATAATCGTTTAACTAGCGCTTGTTATAGTTTATTATTCATTGTATAAATCCATTAGTTTGCAAAAAAAAAAAAAAAAAGAAAGAAAGAAAAAAAAAGAAAACCAGAAAATAAAACACCCTAAAATAGGGTGAATTCGACAAAAATCGAGCAATTTTGAATGCTAAATTGATGAAGTTTCGTTGATAAGCTCGATATCGCAAAAGCCGCCTTTTTAAGGTGTATGTATGTATAGTTGTATTGTTTTACGCTAGTTAAACGCTATCACCGAGTTTTAACCGTTTCTCCACTTTAAATATCCATTTCCATACCCTTCGCCCAAGCCTAACGTTACACCCCGTAAAGTCCTCTTGATTTGCACTTTTTCGCATGTTAGTTGGTGGAGACGAGATCTTATGACAAGCTTATGATATTACACATTTCATTGAAGAGGCATTGAGTGTTTGCACATACACATTTTATGTATGTTTCATAAATAAAACCGAGTGTGTGTGAACATTGTGAGTTGTGTGAAGATTAGCATGTTAAGTCAATTGAAAGTGAAGTCACGGCTTTTTGGTTATCTACATATATTTGCATATGCTTGTTTGGTTTGATTCATTTGATGTTGTCGTTCGAAAAACCGGCTAACCGTTTGTTGTTGTTTCAATAAATAGTTTGTAAATACTCGTTCTTGTTAGATTCTAGTTTTTATTGCATTTTAGTTTAGCTTGCTTGAGGACAAGCAAGGTTCAAGTGTGGGGAGATTTGATATTCACCAATTTATACATATTTTAGCTCCCCATTTTATCCCCATTTTATGCGTTTTCGGCCGCAAAACCGTGAATCGAGTACTTAATCAAGTATACTTTTGTTTACAGGCCTAAAACAGTATGCTAGACAAGATGATAGTGAAAACGAGGACTTTCCGGACGAAACGACAAAGCTGCGAACATTCTGTTAAGAATTCTGACCTGGGCGTTTGGCACGGTCGTGCGGTTAGTGGAACGACCGTGCATATCCGACAAAACAGCCCAGCTCGGCAGTAAACGAGGGTGCAATCTAGAGTGCAAGCTTTCTCAGAAAGGAACGATCGTGCAACTATTGGCACTCCCGTGCAAACCCGATGTTCAAGCCAAACCCGGAACTGCACCACCAGTGCAGTTGGTCGTGCAAACCTAACCCGGAAATGCACGTCCGTGCCACCAAGAGAACGACCGTGCGAGATCGAAGACGGTCAAGATAAGATGATGTCATGCGGTATGGTGCACAGTAACTCCAATAATGCATAAAGTGAACGGTCGTGCCAATAAAGTGCACGACCGTGCGAGATCGGAAAAATATAAAAAACACGCAGAAACATTCTGCTCGTAACTCTGGAATTTTGGGAGCTTCACAGATGATTTTACAGGCTCCGGAGGCTTTGCTTTTTACCCGGATTCAAGCCACATTGTGCCGTTTAGCTCCATTACTATCCGGATTCTTAATCTAGTGCTTGTTTATGGTTTGGTTTTCTAATCTTTCCATAATTTTGTTAATGTTTCAAGCATTTAGATTAATGTTTATGTATTATTGTAGCCTTTGGGCAAAAACACAACAATCCCTTGCCTAATTATAGCCATTAGTATGTTAACTTTGTTTGTAACGACACTTGGAAGTATTTTCTATGTTAATCTTTGATGATTAGTTTGCAACCTTGTTATTGTTGTTGATTTCTTGATTATAAGTAATTATGTTGGGTGATTAATATTTGGTTAGTTGAGATAGTTGAAAAATGAAGCTTAATTAATCTTGTATTAGTAAACTTTAAACTTGGTTAACTAGTTTAGCTTGGTTAAAATGTGTGCATCATGATACTAGAAATGGTTAGTGATTTCATAAAATGTAATTATTATTAATCAAGAAAGCTTTCCATCACGTAAGGACCTTAACGGGTTAAATGGTGTTGTTATGAATTCTTGCAATGATTTGTTAGCTTAGTTAGTAGTTTAGGCCAAAATTGCTAACTTGGTGAATTTATATGCAAGATTTATAAAGTGAACTCGGTTGTGATTTAATCTAGTTTATGCTTGTCTCGGTGGTTGCATTGTGTTTATCGATGTCACTTTCCTTGTTTAAGTGAGGTTAGAAAACGCCTAACGGGTGACTAACTTATTTTTAAGAGATTTTCATAGACATTTATCAATTGCACGTTAAACAACAATTTTAGGTGGTTAAAGTGTGTTTATCGTTTTAGCTTTCCGAATGATTGTCATGTTAGGATTCTTGAAAGGGATACTAATTGTCTTAAAAATTGAGAATTGATCGAATGCTTCTAGTGGCAAAACCGACTTAGCTTGCATGCTGTGGTTGTGTATAAAGCAAGGCTTTTTATCTATTTTCTTATTTGGTATTTACTATGTTTTATTAAATATTTGTTTATGCTTACTTTATTTTTTAGAAAATCACAAAACTTATCTTTCTTCCGTTAATTTAATGACAAAGGTCTAGTATTATTCCTCCGCCCATTTCCTTGGATCGATACTTGGTTCTTACCGATACTTTACTACATATATGACGGGGTACACTTGCCTCTTTCATGTGTGTTTTGATGTTAAAGTAATAATCACTTTTATAAATTTAAAACCGATTCATGTGTAATTTCATTGCAAAAATTATGTATATATATGCACACGTCAGTACCATTTATTAAGCTTCTTGTACCAAGCATTTATGCACAATCGTCACTTTTCACAATAATCAGGTAAATAGGTAATCGACAATATTAGTACAACTTTTCTAGAAAATGCTTTCGAAATGGTTGATGAGTTAGTTGGTGTGTGTTTTGTCCATACCTAATCTCAAATTGAACCAACGAAATATAAAATGCAAAGGTGAGTGAGTTGATCATAAAGCAATGTTTTCATAGATGGTTGGATTAATTCGAGAAAAGAAAAATTCATTTCGTTGAACACCCGTATTGTATTGTTGATGAAGTTAATAAATATTCTAAAACATAAATATAATTCTCTTTTAAACACAAACTTTAAAACATATGACACGTGCATGTTAGAAGATGTTCGTAGAAATATTTTATTTTAATAAATTATTAACTTTACTATTTTAGATATTTGTTCAGCATTTGGAAAGTGGAAAAACAAGTCCAAGAGACTGATTGTTTACCTCTTAATGAGGCTCTTAATGGTTCAGACCTCTTACTGGTTCAGCACTTAATGGTTCAGGCTATTTGTTTCACGAGTAGATGTCTGAATGGTTTAGACATTTGCCTCTGAATGGTTAAGATTTATACAGAGTCTGAATGGTTAAGACCTCTAATCTGAATTGGTCAGACATTTGCCTCTGAACGGTGAATCATTAGACAGGCTCTTAATGGTTCAGACTTATTATTGGTTCAGCACTTAATGGTTCAGACCTCTTACTAGTTCAGCACTTAATCATTCGGATTTTGCCAAACAGCCCCCAATTCAACTATTTGTGTCGTCCACAAGAAATTATTACTATACCCATTTTGGAAAGTAGGTTAGCCTGATATATAAAACATTGGTAATTAGTAATTAGTAACAATATAATGCTTTATAGTGTTGTAATTCATGCATAGGGAGTTTAAAAAAAATGATTTTTCACTTCAAACCAAATGTTTTACTTACATCTTTTGTATTTTAACACATTTGATTTTTTTTACTTTTGACCCAAAGCTTTTTATTTTTTGCAATTTAACCCTAACATTTTTTTAATTTTCAGCTTTGATCACCATACTTTTCATATTGCGCAAGTTTTTCGTTTCCTTTTAAATTTTGCGAGTTAACACCCTACAACGTACGTGTGGGGTTCAACGTTTTTTCGTCTGTTTTTTCGTTTGACAGGCACGTCGCAACGCGTCTATTTTTCCGTGTTTGATAGATTCGTAGCTGTGACATTTTCTAATCTTCAAACATTTTACGATTTCGATCATTTTCGTGTTTAATAACATGTTATATTTTATTTATGAAATGCGTAATCGAATGATCGAGCGAAACGATATTCACAACATTTCCGAAACAAAATCTGAGTTACACATGCCTTAACACCTTTATATAACCTAAATATTAGGTTAAAGGGGTTAAAAATGGTAAACAAGTGGTAATACAAGTCCAGAGGCCAAAACTGTTAAAATATTAAAAAGATTTGGGGTTCAGAGGGTCTTACGAACCGTAAGACCCCATCCTTACGGTCCGTAAGGATGACCCAAACAACAGTTTTGCAGCTGTCATTCACAGTTGCATTCATTGTCCCCCAAATCGCGAATTTTGCCACTTCTCTTCTCCTTTGGACACCTGGAAGCAATGTTGTAGAAGGCGCTAGGCGCTAGTCGGGCGATGAGGTACCGCCTAGGGATTAATCGAGATTAATCGGAATGGGATTTTTATATGCATTTTTTCAAAATTATATATATATACCCAATAATATAAAAATAATACTTCAAAATTCACATAAATACTTCAAGTTTCAGATAGTATGGTTCGATTTTGACCGATTTTGACCAATTTTGACCGCCTAGGACCGATTTTGACCGATTAATATAGTCCGATTAATCCAATTTTTGACCGCCTAGGTACCGCCTTTGACCGACTTTGACCATGGCCGATTAATTGACCGACTAGCTCAAAATTAGGCAGTAAGTGGCCGCCTAGCGCCTGGGCGCCGATTTCTGCAACACGGCCTGGAAGGACACTAAGCATTGCCTTAACACCTGGATGGGCACTTGTCATGATTTGGTGATTTCTTGATCACTATAAAAAGGTGATCAAGTTGTTCATTTCACCTTGCTCATTTCCAAATTCCTCCTCTCTTCTCTTGGAGCTTGTTTCAGCAATTGGAAACCTCCTACTGAAGTTTAATCATTCCAAGAAAACAAGTAAGTGTTCTCTCCTAGTCTATTTTATTATTTTGGCTATTTATGAGCCAAAAGTCTAAGCAATTGACTTTTGTTTGAATTTCGGTTCTGACCATTTTGGTCAAGTCAAAGTTCAAATTGAACTGTGCGACGTGATCGTAATCAAGAAGGTATTAGTCCCTTGCAATTGCACCATCTGATTACCACGTTTAGTAGGCGAAATGACGAGTCAAACTTTTACGAATTACAAGTAAAAAATTCAAAAAAATGTGTATTTTACGACGAAAACGTTTTTGGGTATTAAAACTTAAAGTTTTGACACCAAATCAGTTTTATAACATTATTAGACATGTTCCAACATGTCTAACTCGTCATTTCTAGTTTAGTGCTTTTTCCTTCGTCGAAAGTCAAGCGGTTTGACTATCGCTTTGACTTTCGAATCTGACCCGTTTGGCCAATCTTAGGATACGACCAAGTGCATTTTTATGACCATAGTAATATAGGGAATAACCCTCTGAGGTTATACCTTATGGTCATGTCATTTGTTTAGTCATACGACGAGTCGATTTTATGTACTTTTAAATTTGCCGAAAATGCCCTTTTGGCGCATAAAATGGTTTTAAGCATATAAGATCATTGTTTTGCCATCTAAACTGATACAATATAAGTAAACTTGTTTTGACATGTTAGACTTGTCATAGGACTTATTTAACCATCCGAACTCATAGTTACGCTTACAACTCGTTAAAGGCGTAAACCACTTTAACAATTCGTAACGGGTCAAAGCACTTAGAAACTCTTTCTAATCATAAGGTAAGGCTTATTAAACCATATTACATGAGATCCATCACTCGTTTAGTTTATAAACCTCATTCTATCCAATATCCTGTTTAAAGTCTCGATACACTAACACATATTATCCGACACATTAGGAACCACTTGAACACTTGAGCTTTGTTTACACAAGACATATACGCAATCCAAGTGAGTACATAGCTCCCCTATTTTATGTTTTCTAAATGTTTTGGGGTGATTCATATGTGCTAAACCGTTTTCAAGTTTTCAAAACAAAGTCTATGGTTTATAGATAACAATATGTTTTCAATAATGTGGGAAACTTGTTTTGGTTAAAATGTTAAATGCATGCAAATGGCAATTTTATTCTGATCCACAAAAGGCTTTTAAATGGAATCTGTCGTATTGTTCATTATCGAAAAATAATATACCATAATTTACATAAAATTATATAGCTAGTAGATTTTATTTAAAAAATCTATTTAAAAAAATATTGGTGTGACTAGTAGATTTTATGTTAAATAAGAAATTTAATATAAAGATGAAAAAAATAAATATATTTTATGTTAATTAAGAGATATTATAAAAAGATGAAAATAAAAAAAAAGAGTAAATTACAAAAATCGTCCTTTATGTATGTCACTTATTGCAAACTGTGTCCTTTGTCTTTAATAATTACAGAAAACATACTCGATGTTTGCAAACTTTTGCAAGTTATGTCCTTTACCCTTAATTCAGTTATTTTTTTGTGGTTTAATCTGACCAAATGGACCCCACATGAGGGTATTTTGGTCATGTTACTCTCATGTGAGGTCCATTTGGTCAGATTTAACCACAAAAATACCCTTATGTGGGGTCCATTTGGTCAGATTTAACCACAAAAATTAACTTTGTTAGGGCTAAAGGACATAACTTGCAATGGTTTGCAAACATCGAGTACGTTTTCTATAATTATTGAAAACAAAGGACACAGTTTGCAATAAGTGACATACATAAAGGACGATTTTTGTAATTTACTCAAATAAATAGATTTTGTAAAATTGATTTAAACTTAAATAAAATTAGGTGTTAGTACCTAAAGGAGTTACTTTGATAAAATTAAAAAAATGGAAGGGTATTTTAGGGATTATACTGATAAAATTAACTAATTTGGTGTTAGTATCTAAAGGTGTTATAAAATTGAAACCATAAAACCTAAATCTGTTAAAAATCTGTTAAAAAAAGTTAGTACCCAAAGGTGAAACTAGCTATATACCATAGGGTCCATCTGTGTAATTAACTCTTTTCAAGGCCTAGTTCTCGTGTGTCGCAGCCCCCGACCCCACCCCGGGATCGGGCGCCGCGAACCTGAGCCGGTGGTATTGATGTTTATTAAATTTGCAGGTGAATTAAAACATCAAGATCGTAGTTAGGAAATAATTTCAGAGTTTGCAAAACACCAA
This sequence comes from Helianthus tuberosus, assembly GCA_030545235.1. Classification (NCBI taxonomy): domain Eukaryota; kingdom Viridiplantae; phylum Streptophyta; class Magnoliopsida; order Asterales; family Asteraceae; genus Helianthus; species Helianthus tuberosus. Next base: position 3,237 of record JARYGA010018411.1, on the reverse strand, counting down.
ACTGTTATATTAAACAAATGGGCTAAAACCGATATTTCATTTATAATGTATTTGTAGGGATAAACCCTAACTTGCTGAAAATATAACTTCTTATTTTATTCAGGTAATTTATAGCCATTTTATTTAAGCCTTCAGTGCTCCATAGCTGGCTTCTAATAGCTTCACATCAAATTACCTGAAACGCGTTTAAAAATATTTTATCAGCAAGAAATACTAGCGAGTTCATTCCAATTTTTGTAAAAGATACATTTGTTATATTTTACAGTATCAAGATGGAGATTACAATGTTTCTATCTAACAAATTATCCAAAGTACTTGTCACTCGACGGATCTGTGACTATGGTCATATCACACATTGTCCAATTGTGAAGGTTATCATGTAATGTATACAAAAACCCATAACACTGGCAGTAATTTGTAGAATACAAAGAATCGATCACTGTAAGTATAACTGAAAGCATTTAGAGTTTTATAAAGAAATTTAAATATGGCTCACAATAATATGAGAAAAGGAGAATGACTCACTTTGTAAACTTATGTTTTACTACAAGCTTCCTGGTGATATTTTCTGATAATTTTCTTGAGTTCCTATTAAAAATATACAATGCACGCATGTTAGTATAATAACCCAATTCAACTTTATCAATACGTCACGAGACAGAAACCTAACTCAGTTTACAAAGCGTAGCCTTTATCAGAGAGCGCTTTGGCATCCGTTGATGGGCTCAAGATCGATCGGACAGGGTATTGAATCAGTGATCAGGGGTTAAAACACTTACAACAGGGCAGTGCTTCATGATTTTAGATGTATATTTTCGTTCAGAAGTTATAGAGAGAAAGAGAGAATGAACGAATTTGAAATGGCAGACTGAAGCTCAATTTATAGTTGTTCTGGGACCCCGTCGCGCCCCGCGACGCACAAAGGCGTCGCCCGTTGTCACACCCCGACCGCGTAAAACAACCAATCGCGGCGGAATCGTCGGGGAGTGTTGTAACAGAATCATTGTTTCAAAACACACGGAAATTGAAGTTTCGTTATATTAAACATTGAATAATTACATCGTCTGGAAATCTAAATAAACAATTTAAACATTGTCTATCATTGTTATTAAGTCACTAAGGCCTCGTCCAGTCCTATGTAAGCATGCATCCTAGCAATCAACATCATTCAATAACACCTGAAACATATGTGAAAACAAAGTCAGCAAAGAAATGCTGGCGAGTGCATAGGTTTTTGAGAGTGTCGGATTCATGGCTAGTTTACATGTTGCAATACTTAATTAAAAACCTTGTTTTGAAAAGTGTAGTATTGCGACATATATAATTAACCAACTCAAATCAAGTTTGTTATAATTTGTAAAATCTCGTAGCCATGATTCTTAACTCGAAAACATTTTGTTTTAGAAAACCAATTTGCAAAACATCTCGTATTAAATCGTTAATAAAACTCGTTAATAAATCTCGTTAATAAAACTCGTTAATAAATCTCGTTAATAAAACTCGGTAATAAATCTCGTTAATAAAACTCGTTAATAAATCTCGTTAATAAAACTCGTTAATAAATCTCGTATGGTTTATATCATTTCGAAAACCTCGTTTGTGTGACATCGTTTCAAAATCGTTTACCCAAGTGAACTAAATAACGCCACAGTATGTAATACGATGAAAACACTTATATATAGGAAGTACCAGTGGCGTATCTACCATGCTTTCATCACATTACACCCGTCCCGTTATCTAAACACTAACCGAAAACCAATCGTTTACCCAAATCGTTTAATTCGTTAAAAATCGCTTTAGTCGTTTAAATCATTCTCGTCTTAAATCGTGAAAACTACTTTTGATTGTCTCGCTAATAACATCCAAACCTTCGTGACTCGACTATCTCGCCTATCGCTTCTCGCATTAATAAACCACCAAAGGGTAAATTAACAATCACAGATTCAGTCGTTACCCACCTAACCCACACATAACCATGGGTGCAGTCTGATAAAGGGATTTGTCAGATCCTATGGTACCATAACCTAATACTGGTCGGTTCGGCCAAAACTAATGGATATTATTCGTTATGTAAATACAACCAACAAGTTTGTTTACTTTATCGAAATCGTTATTAATTTAATATAAACCATCTTAATCATTTTTGAAACCATTGTTATAATATCAAAAATCGTTTTGAAAACCATCATTAAAACCTCAAAAACATTTAGCACATATGAGTCACCCCAAAACAATTGAAAACAGTAAAATAAGGGAACTATGTACTCACCTGAGAATGCTTAGAGGTCTTGAACAACAACCAAGCAAAGCTAGAGTGAGCACGGAATCAATCGGCAACCTAATAACTATATAATTAAACCGGACCTAAGTCAGAAGATCGGATAGGATGAGGTTTTATAAACCAAATGAGTATTGGAACTCATATGACATGGTTTAACAAAGTCTACATCCTAAATCGAAACCTAACCTAAGTGCTTTCGACCCATTGTGACCCATTAAGGTAGCTTAAGCTACTTTAACGTGTCGTTCGCGCAAAAGCGCGTTCGAGACGTCTAACTAGTCCCATGACAAGTATTATATGCCTAAACATGATTAAATATGTTTCATAATCAATTAAGTAACAAAAGTTTGTGTTACATATGCTTAATTACCAATTATGCATGAAAAGGGCATTTTGGTCATTTACCTAAGGCATATAAACTACCTATCATACAACTAATTAAACCTAAGTGACAACAAGGTATAACCTCGGAAGGTTATTCCCTATGCAACTATGGTCACTAAACATGTTTGGTCGGATCCTAATGATCGACCAAACGGGTCGTGTTCGAAAGTCTAAGCGGGTGTTTAGTCCGCTTGACTTACGACTCTACACGAGCACTAATCTAAAAAGTGACGAGTTAAACATGTTAAAACATGTTTAACAAATTTAGAAAATAGATTTGGTATCAAAACAAACGGTTTTGATACCTATAAGTAGTTTGGTTAAAAAACACACAAGAATGCGCATTTTGGCTGAAACTACGACTCGTCACTACACCTAGATAACGTGGTAATCAGTAGGTATAGTCACTAGGGAATATAACCATCGTGATTACGCTCACGTTATGAAGTTCAAATGAACTTCGCATTGACCATAAACTGGTCAATGCAGAAAGTTAAACGCAGTCTGACTTTCAGACTCGAAAAGCGATAAAAGAACGAAAGAATACTTACAAAAGTTCCCCGCAAGCTTTG
>JARYGA010018410.1:0-27455 GCA_030545235.1 Helianthus tuberosus | reverse complement strand
TGAATTATTAGTGTTAAATTGCTATATATATATAACTTCTTCATTATATTAAAATTACCGATATCTCACCGAGATAATCGATATCTGATATTTTACCGCATTAACCGCATAGGTACGAACTAGTGGTGAAACAATTTGTAAAAGTTAGTACCAATGATTATGTAATTTACAATAAACAGATATGAAAATGGCAAAATAGGTAAACCTGTAACTAATTCTTAACTCAACATATCAATCAAGAAACCGAGTAACAAAACCCCTGTTCTTGGTTTAACTAATTCGATCAACATTATCAAAACAAAAACTGAAAACATACACTTAGAAAGAGCCGCAGCAGACTTTGTATCGAAACCAACGATCAACGTAAGCATCGGAACAAAAATGCCACCACCACCAACACCTCCAACTGTTCCAAATGCAGACCCGAAGAACCCGATAACCGTTGCTAACAAAAGTCTCCAATTAAACTCAAATTCCTGAACCAAAACAATGAAACATCAATTTAATCAACATGGGGTCGTAAGAATTGTTACAATGATAAATCTTACGGGCCAGATTTTGTCTTGGGGTTTGAGGGATAGGGAATTTGGGAAAGAACGTAGAAAAGGTTGGTGATCGTAAATGTGGGCGGTGAGGATGTAAACGGTGAGGGTGATGATTGAAAACAGGAAGAACAGAAAGAAAGCAAAGGGTCGTGTCGCCATTGATGGTGGTTTTTGAATTGATTGTTGTTGGTTTAGGCAAAGTGTGTGGGGATGGGTATGGATGTAAGGTTTCGGCTTTCGAATAATGGCGTCAATTTATGGAGGTGGGGAGGAAGGTGGAGGGCGGTGTGTCACGTGTGATTCAAATATAGAAAAATAATATAACCTAGCATGATTTCATATTTTCAATTGAGTTAATTAGTGTTTTCGTCTATTTTTTCTCAAAAATCACTATTTCAGTCCATTATTTTAAAAATTGTGATTTCAATCCATTTGGTTTTACTTTCGTAACCATTTCAATCTATTATTCTGTTAAATACAAGGACTGAAATGGTTATGAGGTGGACTGAAATGGTTACGAAAGTGAAACCACGGAGACTGAAATCGCAATTTTAAACTAATAGACTAAAATAGTGATTTTTGACAAACCACAGTGACGAAACAGTAATTAACTATTTTCATTTCATTGCAACCATAATTCGGTTGCTATCAGTTTGGTTTGTTACGATAGCGGTTTAGTTTGTTACAATTAGGAGTGTGAATGGACTGGTTTGGTTTGGTTTTTACCATTAATCATAATCATAACCGCTAACTTCGGTTATGGATTTTCTTAACCATAACCCGGTTATGGTTAAGCGGTTATGAAGTCCGTTATGGTTCGGTTTCGGTTAATTTCAGTTATTAACCAAAAACTTTAACTAAAATCAACTTTTCAGCTAAAGTTAAAAATTATACCCAAATTGGCCTACAAAATAAGAATGAAACTCACCGTGTTGGAGTTGGCTTAGGCCTTTTTATAAGACAACCAATACTACTTTTTTTTTACTAAACTATCGATGTGGGATTCATTTTAATAAAATAATTATGTAGCCAATGTTATACAGAAGATTCATACGTTCATAACACCTTAGTTCTTCATCTAAATGAAAGGCATCTACGTTAATATCATTTTGTTACTATCATTCTTTTATATTAGTAAAACACATATGCATGGTTATTGTAGAACATAAATACATTATATAGAATTATAGACCCAACTGCACCACACCAGAGCTTCACCACTTAAAATCATCATTGTAAGGCCACCCGGGAAGGTGAGAATTTTGTCCGTGATAGAAGTTTTCAACGCGTGGAAAAAGCCCAAACACCACCGCCACCCCCTCTTCATCGCACGTGGAACTAAATTCCCGTTATATTTTTGACGCGTTATCTTTTGATTGTTGTGAGGGAAATTGTTGGTTGGGGGGGAATTGTTGGGTGTGGTGGTGGGTGATAACCATTTCTACTAAAAAAAGTTGTGAGTGATAGAAATATGGTTGATGACATGGCAAAACTTGATTGGACGTTGGGAGTGATGGAATTTATACAAGTGATGACCATCCTTACGCCGTTAATACAACAAGAAATTATTTCTCTCTTTGCTCCGCACCTCATTAAACAAAGCAAGGTAGCACCACTCCACTCTCAAGACTACATCCTTTTTTTATGATTACCAACTATGTAATGCAAATACCATAAATTGAGGTTATGAATAGTTATGTCAATACCATAAATCAATTTGATAATCTTGAATAACGCATGTCTAATATATATTACCATCATGGTTGTAAAACAAGGTTTCCAAGGCCGAGTACTCCCCGAGTAGTCGCTACAAGGTAGGCTACCGAGGCGACTTTCTTTGACTCCGACTAATTACTCAGAATTGGTCAAACACGGTCAACCTCAGCCAAAATCATATCTAGTAGGTCAACTCGAGCCGAATTTGACTTAAAAAATAATAAAATATAATTTATGTGCCTATCATATTAAAGAATGAATATCATTTTCACGTATTTTGTTATAGATATTAGTAAATTTATGTTATTTGACATATATTTAATTTCCAAAAACTAATTTCTTTATAATTTTACATGTCCGAGTACTCCTCGAGTACTCTCCGCCTAGGCCGAGTACTCTCAACTCCCCGGTCGACCGACTAGGGAGCGCCTAGCGACTTTTGCAACCATGATTACCATTATTATACAAGTAATTACTTTATTAGTATAATAATTGTCATTTTTTTTTTAACGGTAATATATTAGTATAATAATTGTCATATTTGAAACACATTTAGTATTGAAGAATTATGAATATCAAAATCATTAGTTGTTACATATCATTGTCTATAACATAATAAAGTAATATGACTGTTTTTACTGGTTCGCTTGTCATGTTAATTATAATAAAAATAATGACAAATACCTAATATGAGCTAACATGGTATAACCCAGTTGGTTAGAGGGTTTTCTACTCAATGGTTTCCTCCTGAGGAGGTCTCAGGTCGATCCCTACTAAGTGCATATTATGTAAATATATAAATATATGGGTGAGCACCACTAGGAGGGGTTCGAACTTGGGGTGAGGGTTTCAACAGCATATGCTGGTCTTTTAGAGTAAGTTGGAAATCTAGTTGTCGTTCAAAAAAAAATATTTAATATGATTAGTGAGATACATGAAACTTTCTATCGACATACGTAACATCAGGCTACTTTTTTTTCAAAACATATCTCAATCCGCGTTTGATAAATAAATAATAATTTAGTATGTATTATAGTTTGAAATCCATATAACACCCTAAACTGATTTAACATAAAATAAACAGCGGAAATGCGAACCAGAAAATATATGTTTTATAAAACATTCTTTAACGTTTGTAAACCATTTTGCAATATTACAGGTGCTACGTCTTTGATTCTTTTCTATTATGCTCTATAAAATATAGTGTCTGAACGACTATGTGACCACGCCCCCGTACTATCTGCGTCGTGACTCAATCTTCAACAATTCCTCACTTTGTACGAAAGACCTGAATAACCTGGAATCACCACATAATCGTTTCATTAGCTAAGCAAGTGACTTCATGGAAAACATTCACAATGTGGAAATAACATCTAACGAGAACTCCATGATCATGTCCAAATGTATCTGCAAGTTTGGATCCCTTTCGGTTACAATCTCGGATCCGATATTCGGATCCTAATATTCGACTCTTATGCATTCATGTAACACCCCGCAACTTCGAAGTCAAAGTACAAGTCAAAGTCAAAGTCAAAGGAAGAAAAGATTGCTAATTGCGATCTGTCACTCCTTGTTTAACTATTGATTGTACACTTTGACTTGTAATCGAATATTTATTTTATTAACTTTAGTTGTATTATGTGGAGTATCTATTAATAATCGAGGATTAATCGCATGTTTAATGGCTGATCTATTTTATCGCTAATCGCATAGCAATCGCATCACAACTCGAATTATGCGTTCTGGATATTGTTTTACGTGTGTGTGATATTTATATGTTACTTGTGCATGTTTATTTATGTTTTGTGGTGATTACTCGAAAACGCAATCGCAACTTTATCACAACGCAATCTAATCGCGAACGCTAAACGCAATTTATTTATGATGATTGTATGTTAGATATAGTATTTGTGTAATTATTATTAACCCATCACATCGCTTAATCGACACACGCTCAAACGCATCGCAACGCGCAACGCACGAAACGAAACATCGATATGAAACTCGCCGGAACCACTCGATGGAATGACCATTAGATCGAATGGTCATCCGAACGGATGGCCATCCGATAGGATGGCCATCCGATCGGAGTGACATCCAATCCGCACACCAGCTCCTCTTTCCTCTTTTGGCAATCTATAAATACCCCAACAGTGATGTGACAGCTCTCTCTCTCGTTCGACCAGCGCTCCAGCCCACTTTTCCCTCGATTTCTCGCGATTCTTGTAAGTTTTCAACCCAAATCTTGTACTTCTATGATCTACACGCACTTCTTCATCTTTTTCACCTTTGTATCTTCACTTTTAATCGTGAAATCAACGGATTTGAGGTGTTCTAGGATGATGTCATCATGGAGTTCTTATGAACTTCAAGATTTGGCCTCATTCCACCAAGAACAACTCAGATCCAAAGGATTTCCACATGATTAAACACTATTTTCGCCTAGATCTAAACATTTTCAAAGTTAAAAGGATTGAAAGATGCTTTTCCAACTTTCTTTCAACTCTTTTACACTCAATGCACTCAAAACCGATAAAATCGGAGCTCGTTCAGACCTTCCACTCTTCTTAAGTGATGTGTAGGTTTGAGATCTGATTTCTATCAACGGGACAATAGATTTCACGCTGAACATGAACAACCGTCACGAACAGTTAACTGACCGGGTTGGGGTGATTCCCGTTCGATCGGATAACCTGGGTCTGATGGAGTTCCCGTTGTTCAATACGTTGTCACACCGTCTCGATCAACCCGCAAAACTTTCAAAACTTAAAGAATTTTCAGGTTGCCGAAACGATCAGATTGTGGGACGGATTGCCGTCCGATCGGATTGCACTTGACCTTCAACACTTATCAATTTACATAATTTTCAAAGATCATTGGTTTCTAACGAATTGCCATCCGATTGGTAGACCATCTGATCGAATGACAATCCTGCTGTGAACTTCTTCTCTGAGAAATGCCTCGCCGAACGGATCGCCATCCGATCGAACGGTCGTTCGACCGGGCGACCTGAAAGGTAGAGCTATTTCTCTATTTTCTAAATGCTACAACGAAAACTTTCAAGCCATCATACACAAACACATCCATCCCAAACGAGTGTCAATCCGACCGAATGGCCATCCGAACGGATGACTATCCGATCGAATGACCATCCGATCGGATGACCATCCGATCGGATGACCCTTCGTCACTTGCACCGTTTTACGCGCCGTTCTTCGCTTATGCTATCATTAACTATTCAGGCTAATCTCTTAGCATTCCCTTCAATCCAAGAGAGTGTTTACTTGTTAAACGCTATCTGTGAGTATACTCGATCCCTTTTTGCTTTACGCACTTTTGGGTGTTGTATACGTTACTTATTCAAATCACAATCTACACACAACGCAAACACTTTTATACGCTGACCGTTACTGCATGTTATACGTGTTACTCGATGAATGCTTGTATGTTATGTTTACACAGTGATTGTTGCCTGACACCCTAGCAACGATAGTACTATAGTTTGAACTCAGTACCTGTCGTGGACGGGGGTTGTTAGGGGATTTCTTCATGTATCACAGTGGTGATATGTGTTGTGCATTCTATAACTCGCAGTCACGTCTGTGCATATTTCATTGTCGATAACCTACTAGCTTCACTTTGCTACATGTTACATGTTGGTTAAGCGTAAACGCTTTCGAATCTATTATACTATTAAACGTGTATGCTCACCTTTACATCATGTGTATTGACCTTTATTTTAATATATGTGATAGGTGTTTAAGATGTTGTGCTTTACCCGCTTTTGTGGAATCAAGTAGGAGTGAGAGTCTAGAAAAAACAGTTAAATTCTGAGTTGTCGAAACAATGTTTTGTCTTGAGATATCCATGTCTGTAACAATTAGTTGTTATGGATTTCTCTTGGATAATCAGTTTCGCTCAGTGTTGCGCCCCGATGTTTCCGTCATCGGTTGGGGTGTGACAGATTGGTATCAGAGCCACAACTATAGGGAATTAGGCAAGACTCGACCTAGTCCAGGTCGATGTCTTAGAAACGACCTAGTCTATAGTCTAAGTACCAACAGACCGACTTGTGCAAACCCTGTAGGGTTTTGCATGAGCTTACTTGCTATTCTCGCTCGCACTCGCTAAACACTACCACTCAGCCTTCCCTAAGGCTAGCACCGCATACTACTATGGGCAGGTGATTGGATCGAGACTAGGTGTGAAAACCACAAACTCTCAATTAGATCGCTTGTTCGACCCGCATTTTCATCTATCAACAAGAGAATTTGCGTTAAATCAGGAGTGACGCAATTTTCTCGCTCTATCTCATCAAATTGGAATGAAGTTGTTAAGTCAGGGGTGAAACTCGAACCTTGACAACTTGTTCCGTTCTTTATTGTGGCTTTACAAAACTCTCACCAAAGTCTCGACGGACTCCAGCGACTTGAAGTCACACTGTAACCGGAAGGATGCGTGCCGATCGCCCGGATTGAGGCGAGAGCACAGTCCAGAAGGCCAAAGTGTGCACTCGAAGTCCTTGTGAATAGTCGAATCACTTTAGGTAGTCGATGTCTCGCACCCAGACAATCTATTTTGATTTTATATGTTTTGATTCTGGATTTCGCCGCCACCGACTTTGATATTTGTCGCTTTTATGTGAATTTTACATGATTTAGGTGGTTTTATATGTTCATTTATTAGCATATTGAGGTACCGATGGTTTCGATCTATACGCTTTTCTTTTTCGATTTGATCACACACACAACTCGCTACACAACGCTAACAAATCGCTTGCTATGTTACACGCTACGCTACTCACTGTGCACTCGTTAATCACAATCGTCATTCTCGAACGCATGAATTTTGGATGATAGGTGAATGTGTACAACAAATGTAGGTGAATACGTTTAAAATATAGTGTGATTTTTTTGGTTTACATGCTTCTGTGCTCTACATGCTTGTGTGATTCTGTGGTTTATGTGCCTATGTGACTATGTGTTTATGTGATTAGACGTGTTACTGAGCTTTTGTAGTATTAAAGTGTGTTGTGAGGTGAGATTTGAAAAATTGTGTCTGAGTCCTATGGCGATGTCTGTTGCAGACAATGTCGTCATTTAGATCGCATGCATCCCGCACCGCTCGTCGAAACTTTGAGGACAAATGAATTGCTGCTCTCGTCACTAAGCAAATGACGAAAGTTATTCCGCAAATTGTTAGTGAGCTGAATGAAAACGCTAGCAAGTCCTCAGAAGAATCCAGGACAGATTCTCCTAAAGCTACTTTTAGCTTCAAGCAGTTCAAAGCCTACGGCCTGAAAGAATTCACCGGAGAAGATGGACCTACGGCCATGTTTCAATGGTTTGATTCGATCGAAGTCAGCCTGCGCCAGAGTGGCTGTCCGGAAAACCTTCGCACTGTTAACGCCACCAGCGTCTTCCAATCCCGAGCTCTAGATTGGTGGACGGCCGAGAGAAATAAACGAGGGAATGATGCAGCTTACGGGCTGACGTGGGATGAGTTGAAGGACATCATGATGCAAGAGTTCTGCCCTCCCCATGAGCTCCAAAAGTTGGAGAACGAGTTCTGGCATATCAAACAGGAGGGTGGCGACAACGCTGGTTTAACTGCTCGCTTCAAGCAGCTGAGTCTCATCTGTCCGGGTCAAGTTACTACCTCTGAGATTACCATCAAGAAATACATTCGTGCTCTACTGGATTGTGTTGCAGACTTTGTGCAAGCTGCAAAGACGACCACTATTGAGGATACATACCTGTTCGCCGCTGAGATTAACGACAAACGAGTCAGGGCTGGTTACTTTGATAAGACCTCCAAGAATCTACATCAAGTTACCGCTGCTTCCACCGCTGAAACCGCCATCGCACCGTAAGCTTCAAAGTCCTCCCGTCGCAAGAGAAAGAACAGCAACTCCAGCAACAAGAACTGTGCAGTAACTGCCGCTCCGCTCCAAACAGTACCTGCTCAACCGCAACCCCAGAACCGACAAGTAGTGGCACCAGTGACCACTGCACCGCCGGCCAAGCGTGCATATACTGGTCCTTACCCGCTCTGCCCTACCTGCACTTATCATCATCCTACTGGGATTGCTTGCAGGTTCTGTGTTCACTGCAACCTGTACGGCCACTTCACCACTAACTGCCATACTGGTCCTCGACAAGCTCCAGCTCTAGCTCAAGGTTAAGCTCCTGCACCATAAGCTCTCCTTCCTGCTCCACATGGCCAACACGCAGTTCCTGCCCCCGCAGCACACGCAAGAGCCTGCTTTGCATGTGGTGTTCCCAACCACTTTGCAAACATGTGCCCCAACAGGGTGGTGAAGCAAGAGCCACAGCAGCAGCCGCAACAACAACAACAACAACAACCTCAGCAGCAAGCAGCTCGTGGACGTGCCTTCAACATCAACGCCCGCCAAGCTCAAGCCGACAACAACGTGGTTAATGGTACGTTTCTTGTCAATGGTACATATGCTTCATGTTTGTTTGATACTGGAGCAAATAACTGTTTTGTATCGCTTGAATTCGAAAAGCTCCTTAATCGTAAGCGCGCCCATCTCATCTCGACGTTCGATGTTGAAGTTGCCACCGGAAGAACCGCCCGCTGTCAATTCTGTTCTACGTGATTGTACGCTTGAACTCAACAATCACGTCTTCCCTATCGACCTTATTTCGATGCAGCTCGTTAGTTTTGACATCATAGTAGGCATGGATTTTCTTCGTGAGAATCGTGCCGAAGTTCTTTGCTTCGATAAGATGATTCGCTTCTCACTCGCTAATGGTGATCAATTGTGTGTTTACGGTGAAGTCGCGTCGAAGAAACTCCAACTCATGTCGTGTGTCCAGGCTAGCAAGTATCTCTGCAAGGAATACCAAGCTTTCTTGGCACACATTGTAGTAGCGGAGAAAAAGGAAGTTAAGGCAATAGACAAGGTGCCTGTGGTTCGTGATTTTCCTCTTGTGTTTCCTGATGATCTACCTGGTTTACCTCCAAGTCGTGATATCGAATTCCGTATTGATCTCATTCCTGGAGCAAATCCTATTGCTAGAGCTCCTTATCGACTCGCCCCGTCTGAAATGCGCGAACTTTCAAGTCAACTCCAGGAATTGCTTGACAAAGGCTTCATTCGCCCTAGCACCTCTCCTTGGGGCGCACCAGTCCTTTTCGTCAAAAAGAAGGATGGGTCGTTCCGGATGTGCATCGACTATAGGGAGTTGAATAAGCTGATAATCAAGAATCACTATCCCCTGCCTCGAATCGATGATTTGTTTGATCAGTTACAAGGTGCTACATGTTTCTCGAAGATTGATTTACGCTCAGGCTATCACCAGTTACGCATTTAAGAGGAGGATATACCCAAAACCGCTTTTCGCACTCGATACGGCCACTATGAATTCGTTGTTATGCCCTTTGGTTTAACCAAAGCACCTGCGGTTTTCATGGATCTGATGAATCGCGTGTGTAAACCTTTTCTTGACCGCTCTATCATCGTATTCATCGATGATATCCTGATCTATTCCAAATCGAAAGCCGAACACGCGCAACATCTATGTTTGGTTCTCGAATTACTCCAGGGGAATCGACTCTATGCCAAGTTCTCCAAGTGTGAATTTTGGCTGGAGGAGGTTCAATTCCTCGGTCACATTGTCAATAGTCAAGGTATTCACGTCGACCCCGCGAAGATCGAAACTGTTAAGAGTTGGGTTACACCTAAGAACCCGTCTGAAGTTCGTTCTTTTCTCGGACTAGCGGGCTATTATCACCGATTTATCGAAGGATTCTCCAAAATCGCTGTGCCGCTTACTTCTCTTACGCATAAAGACAAGCCCTTTGTTTAGGGATCTTAACAAGAGACTTCCTTTCGAACCCTCAAGCATATGCTCTGCAATGCTCCTATAATCGCTCTACCCGACGGAAACGATGACTTTGTTGTCTATTGCGACGCCTCGAACCTTGGTCTTGGTTGTGTTCTCATGCAACGGGACAAGGTTATTGCTTACGCATCTCGTCAGCTCAAGATCCACGAGAAGAACTATACAACCCACAATCTCGAGCTTGGTGCAGTTGTTTTTGCATTAAAGATTTGGCGACACTACCTTTACGGTACCAAGTGTACGGTTTCCACAGACCATAAGAGCCTGCAACACATCTTGAGTCAAAAGGAACTGAGTATGCGCCAATGCCGTTGGGTTAAACTTCTTAATGATTACGACTGTGAGATTCGTTATCATCCTTGCAAAGCAAATGTCGTTGCCGATGCTCTAAGCCGACGAAGCAATTTGCATAGCGCTCGTAATATCCAAGCCCAACATAATCTCGAAGCTCTCATCCGTGATGCCCATCATGCTTGTTTTACCTAACGCACTTTGAAGAAGGAGAGGATTCTAAATGATGGTGCCCAGTTAGTGAATAAATCAAATGGGATATTCCATTATCTAGACCGAATTTGGATCCCTAAGCGCACCGACTTACGACAAATTCTGCTGGACGAAGCCCACAAATTTCGATATTCTATTCATCTACGTGCCGATAAGATGCACCAGGACCTTCGCTACAAGTACTGGTGGCAGGGTATGAAAAAAGATATCGCAATCTATGTTTCGAAGTGCCTGACCTGCTCGAAGGTCAAGGCCGAGCATCAAAGACTCTCTGGTTTACTCGTCCAACCCGAGATCCCTATGTGGAAATAGGAGAGTATAGCCATGGACTTTATAACGAAACTTCCGCGCACGCCATCAGGTCACGACAGCATCTGGGTCATCGTTGACCGTTTGACTAAATCTGCTCATTTTCTGCAGATATGAGAAGACTTTAAGGTAAAAATTAGCCCGAATCTACACCGATGAGATCATTTGTCGACATGGGACGCCTCGTGATATCAACTCTGACCGCGATGGTCGGTTTACTTCGCGCCTTTGGCAAACGTTTCAATCTGCTCTCGGTACTACTCTTAACCTAAGTACCGCTTTCCATCCCCAAACCGACGGTCAGACTGAAAGAACGATTCGCACCCTTGAAGACATGCTTCGCTCGTGTGTCATAGATTTCGGTGGTAATTGGGACACGCACTTACCTTTAGTCAAATTCTCATACAATAACAGTTATCATTCTAGCATCTAAATGGCACCATTTGAGGCATTGTACGAGAGAAAATGTCAATCGCCTATTGTATGGCACGAGATCGGAAACTCGCAAATAACCGGTCCTGAGCTGTTGCAAGAAACGACTGACAAAATCCTCCAAATTCGAGACAATCTGCTGAAAGCTCGGAGTTGTCAGAAAAGTTACGCCGATAGACGCCGCAAGACCCTTGAATTTGACGTTGGCGATCACGTACTCCTAAAGGTATCACATTGGAAGGGTGTGATCAGATTCAGCAAGAGAGGAAAGCTCGCGCCTCGATATGTTGGACCCTTTAAGATTCTAGAAAGGAACGGCAAAGTGGCCTACATGTCACGGCCCCCGACCCGGTTTGACCCGTTTCAGGAGCCGCGGGACAGAAATCCTGCGGTATTTAATTAATTGAGTTTGACAGCGGAAGTTTTCATCAGGATCTTTTAAAATGTAAATATTTCCCGATTATTTTATTTCACAACGCGGGATAAAACCCGGTAATTTACAATAATTTGATTTCACAAAGAAATCTTTTATTTTACAAAACATGTTTCTTTATTTTATACTGAGCCACTTC
The DNA here is from genome assembly GCA_030545235.1 of Helianthus tuberosus. Taxonomy (NCBI): domain Eukaryota; kingdom Viridiplantae; phylum Streptophyta; class Magnoliopsida; order Asterales; family Asteraceae; genus Helianthus; species Helianthus tuberosus. The sequence continues at coordinate 15,506 of JARYGA010018410.1, read as the reverse complement.
CTTGAGCTTGTAGTGCTATATGGCACTTTTCCTGATTCATAAAACATGTTTCTTTATTTTACAAAACATGTTTGAAAAAGGTTTTGTCAGCGGGAAATACTGAGTGAATCATTCTATTTTGCATAATGATGCATAGTTATAAATTACAGCATAAGAGCGATTACAATGGCTTCTATCTTATCTTTATCTGGCTCTATGTCACAATGGTGACGATGGTCATACCACTATTTAGATCAATGAACCTAAATAGTGACGATTATCCCTGTAGGTCAATGAACCTAACAGTGATTATCCCGAGTAGGTCAATGAACCTAACTGGGAGACAATTAGTAATGTGCACAATACCCCACTAACCAGTAATTCAAGATATCCACGACTTAGTCCCTGTAATTATAACCTTGAAAAATAATTTGAGGTATTGTAAAATATTTGATAAAAAGAGAATGACTCACAAACTGTGAGAAAAGGAGAATGACTCACATTGCAGATTTATACGGGCAGAGTTTGGCCTACTGATTTAGCCTTTTCCTAAATTTAATAACAGGCACACAAAACTGGGTTAGTAATCAATCCAGCAATTACGATAACTCACGAGATCAAATTCTCACAACGAACGACAAAGTGCAATACTTCATCCATCGATTTAACGATGATCCGTCAAATTAATGACGAACGATAAAGTACAATACTTCATCCATCGAATTAACGATGATCCGTCAAATTAATGACGAACGATAAAGTATAACCCTAATGTGGGCGGCACTTAAACATTCATTGGATATATTGATCGTCGGAAAATGAATCGTAGCAGCGATTGTGCTAATACCCTGATTGCGGCGTCGATTAATGAATCGTGTGTGTTAATTGGAGTATACAGAGCATAACTCCGTGTAGAATTGGAATTTCTTCGTCGTTTCAACTCCCAGAATCAAGTCCCAAGCTCCTGTATTTATAGGTGAATTTTGTCCCTTAGGCGGCCCGCGTGAGAATTAAGCTAACTTGAGGCGGCCCGCGTAAGAACTATTTTTAGGCATAGGGTTGCCACGTGTGGGACTAGCTCAGCTGAGTCGACGATTTCTGAAAATTCCTTTCTGCCTACGTTTTAAGTGGATAATCGTCAATAGGGTTTAACCCCCCTGAGTTTTAGGGGCCCTAATCCTGATTCTGAAATTTCTGAAAATTTTAGGGTTTGCGCAGAATCACTTGGGTGTCTCAATTAGGGTTTCCTATTGGTCAAATTATTTTAATAATTATGACTTTTGATGAGAGTCGTTACACTACAGACTCGAACTACCGGAGGAACTTAGCAACGTCCACCCGACTTTCCACGTTTCGAACCTCAGAAAGTGTCTGGCCGAGCATGATTTACAAGTTCCACTTGAGGATCTACAAGTGGACGAAACATTACACTTCGTGGAGAAGCCTGTCGAGATCATGGACCGAGAAACCAAGAAGATCAGGCGCTCCTGCATTCCCATTGTGAAGGTTCGCTGGGAAGGCAAACGCGGCGCAGAGTTCACCTGGGAACTCGAGAGTGACATGAAGGCGAAGTATCCATAGCTCTTTGTTACGCCTGCACCTTAATTTCAGGATGAAATTCCCTAAAGTAGGGGAGGCTGTAACACCCCGCAACTTCGAAGTCAAAGTACAAGTCAAAGTCAAAGGAAGAAAAGATAGCTAATTGCGATCTGTCACTCCTTACTTAGCTATTGATTGTACACTTTGACTTGTAATCGAATCTTTATTTTATTAACTTTTGTTGTATTATGTGGAGTATCTATTAATAATCGAGGATTAATCGCATGTTTAATCGCTGAGCTATTTTATCGCTAATCGCTTAGCAATCGCATCGAAACTCGAATTATGCATTCTGGATATTGTTTTACGTGTGTGTGCTATTTATATGTTGCTTGTGCATGTTTATTTATGTTTTGTGGTGATTACTCGAAAACGCAATCACAACTCTATCACAATGCAATCTAATCGCGAACGCTAAATGCAAGTTATTTATGATGATTGTATGTTAGATATATTATTTGTGTAACTATTATTAACCCATCACATCGCTTAATCGACACACACTCAAACGCATCGCAACGCACGAAACGAAACATCGAAACGAAACTCGCCGGAGCCACTCGATCGAATGACCATTCGATCGAATGGTCATCCGAACTGATGACCATCCAATCGGATGGCCATCCGATCGGAGTGACATCCGATCCGCACACCAGCTCCTATTTCCTCTTTTGGCAACCTATAAATACCCCCTGACCGGGTTACATAATTTTCAACCGTCACGAACAGTTAACTAGCCGGGTTGGGGTGATTCCCGTTCGATCGGATAACCTGGGTCTGATGGAATTCCCATTGTTCAATACGTTGTCACACCGTCTCGATCAACCCGTAAAACTTTCTAAACTTAACAAATTTTCAAGTTGCCGAAACGATCAGATTGTGGGACAGATTGTCGTCCGATCGGATTGCCATCTGATCGGATTGCACTTGAACTTCAACACTTATCAGTTTACATAATTTTCAAAGATCATTGTTTTCTAACGGATTGCCATCCGATCGGTAGACCATCCGATCGAATGACAATCCTGCTGTGAACTTGTTCTCTGAGAAATGCCTCGCCGGACGGATCGCCATCCGATCGAACGGCCGTTCGACTGGGCGACCTGAAAGGTAGAGCTACTTCTCTATTTTCAGAATGCTACAACGAAAACTTCAAAGCCATCATACACAAACACAACCATCCCAAACGAGTGCCAATCCGACCGAATGACCATCCGGTCGGATTGTCATCCGATCGGATGGCCCTTCGTCCCTTGTTTCACTTACACCGTTTTACGCGTCGTTCTTCGCTTATGCTATCGTTAACTATTCAGCCTAATCTCTTAGCGCACCCTTCAATCCAAGAGAGTGTTTACTTTTTAAATGCTATCTGTGAGTATACTCGATCCCTTTTTGCTTTGCGCACTTTTGGGTGTTGCATACGTTACTTATTCAAATCACAATCTACACACAATGAAAACACTTTTATACGCTGACCGTTACTGCATGTTATACGTGTTACTCGATGAATTCTTGTATGTTATGTTTACACAGTGATTGTTTCCTGACACCCTAGCAACGATAGTACTATAGTTTGGACTCAGCACCTGTCGTGGACAGGGGTTGTTAGGGGATTTCTTCATGTATCACAGTGGTGATATGTCTTGCGCATTCTACAACTCGCAGTCACATCTGTGCATATTTCATTATCGATAACCTACTAGCTTCACTTTGCTACATGTTACATGTTGGTTAAGCGTAAACGCTTTCGAATCTATTATACTATTAAACTTGTATGCTCACCTTTACACCATGTGTATTGACCTTTATTTTAACGTATGTGACAGGTGTTTAGGATGTTGTGCTTTACCCGCTTTTGTGGAATCAAGTAGGAGTGAGAGTCTAGAAACAAACAGTTAAATTCTGAGTTGTCGAAACAATGTTTTGTCTTGAGATATCTATGTCTGTAATAATTAGTTTATTTGGATGAGTTATGGTATGGGACATAATATTTATTATCTAGTAAATTAGTTGTTATGGATTTCTCCTGGACAATCTGTTTCGCTCAGTGTCGCGCCCCGATGTTTCCGTCATCGGTTGGGGTGTGACAATTCATCCTTACATACATGCGCTTTCATTGCCATTCTCATAACAATACGGTTAGCAACATTAAAATACATATGTACATACAAATTCTATGTACGTGTTTGACCCGTCATCGTAATCTCCCTTCTTTTAGTTACTAGGACCAACATGACGTTTAGGATCCTATTACCATTCTACACATGACACTCAACCTTTATATGTATAAAACTTTTACACATGCTCGTCTATAAGTAACTATACATACCGTTCTAGTCCACAAGCATCCTAGTTATGACAACTCTACTTACCAAATGGTTTAACATGTATAAGGCCTCGTGTAGCTATACATTTCAATCTAATGCGCACCTAAATAAGGTCTTAGGTCCTGGTTTTAACCTACATGAGTCCAACATATGAATATTCATCATTTGGAGTCGTTAGAAAGGAAAAATACGGGTGGGGGCGCAGCTTGCGCCCCTAGGAGCACTGTCACACCCCCAAAATCCACAAGCGGAGTATCGCCGCAGTGAGCGTGACATGACCAGGATCAAGCCATCAATCATATTGAACAATGTATTAAAGTAAATTTAAAATCAACCACAATATAATTGGTGTCCAAAAGAAATTAACCAAGTTCAAGTTATCAGCGGAAGCATAAAGTTTAAAACCAAAACATAAGTTATAAGTTCATAAAGTTTAACATGGAACTCAACAGTCCATGTCCCACAACGACCTTGTCCTCAAGTGCAAGCTCAATCTAAGCACCTAACGACCTGCAAGGCATAAAGTAACGAATCAACAACAAAGTTGAGCGAGTTCACAGTTGGGTGTTCGTTTTAAGTTGTTTCAAAAACATAGGTTTCCTTTAGCTGGCTTACTTGCCGTGGGGGTTACCCCATAATTGAAAAACATGATTAACCATTCCTTTTACTCTGGCTCCCAGTCGTGGGGGCTACCCCATGAATATCCCACTAGACCCGTTACCATATTGACTACTGACTGAAAAAGTTGGGTGCCCTAAGTCAATGTCTATCATCATTGACGTGCCCAGATCCATTAGTCCACTCCCGTCCTCTGTGGCACGGTGTGAGGCTTGTCAAACCTAATAGCGCTATTTAACTAATGACCCGTTCGCCATTGGCCCGGCGATTAAGTCGATATGAAAAAATGAGGGACTTAATGATAGAGTTTTTGGTCTAGTAACAATGTTATCACCCTTCAATTAAGAGGGTGTAGGTACGTATTCTAACCAAGAGAATACGTAGGTTTCCTTTCAATCAATTACCCATTCCCAACCACCGGGAATCCCATGCCTTGTAGAAAGTGTGAACTCACCTTAGGTTAGCTCGGCAGATACACAAAAAGGTCACTTGAGCTATATGTGGTCAACTACGTCCTAACATGGTTACCATACAAGTCAGGTCTAGGTTCAAGTAGTGCACGTATGCTTACACATAAGCTAACAGGTTACGAACATGCAATAATCATGGCAAACACGTAATACACATAAATCAGTTAAGTCCACATAGTGTCCAACTTGTGCGAGTCAGATGATTGGGCTGTTGAGCTTGTGCAAGCCCAATCATCTTGTACGATTCAATTATCGAAGCATAATAAACATTCGGCCCAACCTATTGTGCGATCAGCACAACTTGTGCGATCCACAATGGGTTGTGCGATCCAAACAATCCTAGCCCATTACATCCTTAGCCCAACAGTTTGTACGGCCCAACTAATTAAACAAACAGTTAACTTGTGCGGTCCATTTAATCTTGTGCGACCTGAATTAACTTGTGCGATCGGATTTTTGGGTTGTTCATCCCAACAACATAACATACCCTATAATATATGCAGCCCAACATCTTGTGCGATCAGCACAGCCTTGTGCGATCCACAAGATGTTGTGCGACTGAGCTTTAAGAGATTATACAATGTGCTTTAACAGTTGTACCCTAACATATGTTGTGCGACTCACTTGTGTGGCCAGCCTTGTGCGACTGGCCTTGCGCGATTATACACTTGTGCGATTGGTTGTAATTTCCATAATTCATGCAATTTAGTTATAATCCTCAACAGTTTCCATTTAATTTGCAAGATTCAATCTAACAGTTTCCAACTATACACTAATCGATCAAACTAGGGTTTTAACATCAAGTCCTTATGAACCCTAATCAAATTCAAGACATAAGCAAGTTCAACACAACCGATCATCCGAATATGAACATATCACAACCGATTAACATACATTCGGTTCTCAATCATCTTTACATCATACGATTATCAGCCCTACATTGATCTAAACATACTACACATGTGAACTGATTTACAGGAACACCAAACCTCATCAATTGACATTACAATCAAACACATATCATCCCTAAATCATCATGTAGAATATATATATAGATCACAACATCATCTAACATACAATCCATGGTGAGGTACTAACCGGTTAGAGGGTAGAACACGAGTTGATCCGAGCAAGAAAGTCTTCGAGAAAGAGGGTGTTGCCGTCAGCTTCGAGAGGAGAGAAAAGGGAGAGTAGGGTTTGTGTGTTTGAGTGTTTTTGCAAACAATGAGGAAGCAAAACCTCATAAGGGTTAGGTGTTGGTTTAAATAGAGGAGTGGACAGAACCCTTGCATGGGCTGCCCTTGGTTTCGAGTTCAAAGGTTGTGGGCCGAGAGTGGTGTTGTGCGATTGGATTTTTGTTGTGTGGTCAAGATTATTATACACTTATACTCATAATACAATTTCACATAACATGTAACATTTAATCATCCATTAAAACCAACGTATCAATTAATCACATAGAGTTCATACAAGTTACATCAAGCACAAAGATAGGTTCGGAAATGCGAGTTGTCACAAGCGCAAACCAGAGGAGATCCTGCTAGGGTGCAACTCAGCAGGCCTACCCCTCTAGTTTGCTAATTTTCAGCCCCAGATTCAATTCTATGTTCCGCTTTCGCTCCCCCCACTCCCAATTGGTAAAATTAAGGTTTTACAAAGACTTGTAATCATTCCCACCATTCCCATACGATGTATTTTCTAACCTGACTCACACGTTAGTTGCCTTAAAACACCATTTCGTCTTTGTTGACCCAATTATCCCAACTACTTCCATTGTTGTTTAATGAACCATGCATGTCCATTAAACAACATCTCATAACCTTGTCATACTATAAATTACCCATTCATTCTTGTTTTCCATTCCACATTTACAGCTAAACATAAATGTACCAAATCGAGAGTTTTGTTCACAAGTCACTTACCCAGAATCCTCCAAGTTTATCCTCCATCTTGACATAATTCTTATCCTTTCATGTCATCACATTCACATCATTGTTAGTATACATATTAGCAATCATATCCAACCCTTGTGTCACATTGAGTTTCATTAGTCAATATCTAACATACATAAGACATAGATTCACTACCACATCGTTCATAATTCAAGCAATTCAACTTACCATAACGTATGCCACATAAATACTCAATTATATATCAAATGATTTCCCTAATCTTAAAATCGTGTTAGGAAGTCTAACCATGTTATTCCTACATTCGTTGACTTTTCTAGAAAGTCAACTATCAAGTATACAAACATTCAATTTAGAAACATACATTCATATTGATATACTAGACCGTGTCTATTACATTTGCATGCTGCAGGACACATACAATCATATGATCACTTAGGTACATGCATATGCATACATAATCAATTCCACACATACTAGTCCTTCCATGATCCTACAATTGGCAACACAATCCAATGTTAGCCAGTACAACATAGTTCTAACATTATTACTTGTTAGTAAGTACATATGCCCCACAATTAGCACAAATTCACTTCATGATCTCAACTAAGCAATTAATCAAACACATGGTATGCATGACACCATTTAAGCATAGGGTACAAACTCTTAATTGCATATTTCTACCAAATCATACAATCAAATTCAATTCCCACGTGAATTCCATCTGAATCACATTCCTTATGTTATTTTACTATCAATTACATCCGTTACCATATTCGATTCATATTTGTCAAGTTCTTACATACCAATTCGCTTATTATCATCATCTAGACATTTCATCAAACACTTGGGTGCGTACAAAAAATATGACAGGCACAATATACAACTAATTCATGTCTACTTTCCTAGCTCATAACATCATCACCATGTTTTTGACTAAATTTACAAGAATTAACATATCTTTGGGCTCAACTAACAATTACAACACAATTTATACATGCATTCTTATATTACTTATAAAAGAACCCTAGTATCTTCATCAAGAACCCTTAGCAAGTTCCTACCATCAACACGAACCTACTCATCAAATTAATGGATTCCATTCCTACATAATCCAAGCACATCTAGATTCTAAATGATTAACATCATATTCGATCATCATTTTACTCACCTTCATCAAAATCAGCTTGTATTTCCACATAAAAGGAAGAACATGAATAATGAGGATTTTACACCTACAATGAAGGTAATGATGCTAAGAATCAGATTATACACTTACATGTTGGAGATTTTCATTCTGAATTCCAAGAATTTCTTTAATTCGTCCTTTCCTTCACTTGTTCTGGTCACCATCCTCTAGCACCCAAACCACATTCTAATTTTGACAATAACTCCACTAATGTTGACCATTTATATAACTTTCAGAAATGACATAAATGGTTTCTGTACTTTCTTTCATTTCATATACAATTTCATTGACTAATTACATATAATCCCTACATTTAGATGCTTTCTTGCATAGTTAATCAAATCTATTTAAATTAATTCATGCAATAAGACAAGTAAGCACAATGATTAACGAAAATTTGGATTTCGGGGCGTTACAATCAACCATAAAGAAATTCATATATGATTTCATTACGTGGGTAAAATCTTAATATTATCTTACTTTACAATTTTATCAAACTAAAATCCTATAATGGAAGTAATAACTACATTGAAATAACATATATAAATTTCAATGTAACCAAGATTGTATAACCATAATATCATTTATATTTGAGATACTTATTATTATTAATTATTAATTAATTTACTATATCTACATAAATCATGAGTGCGAATAGTGTCAGGCAGTTGCCTGACACCCCCTCATTGGTCGATTATTTTTGTATTTAACTCTCAAACATTTATGTTTGCTAATATACGTGTTTAGCCCCTCTGTTTTTTTTTATTTATTGGTTAACTTTGTTTATATGCGTGTTTAGTCTGCCTGTTTTAACTTTGGTAGTGTACATGTTTAGTTCCTCTACTTTTATTCCTTTTAGTATTTCATCTTTTAGCTTTTTTCCCTTGCTGATGTAATGAATCAACCCAGGGGAACACTGACCGTTAGCTATTGGTGGGCACCGTCACTACTCTTGGACTTTAATAAAGTTACTTTATAATTCCTAAACTTTATTAAAACAAAAATTATTTGACACGCGTATTTTTATCTATGTATCGATGTAATTTTTATTGAGATGGTGTTATGCGTAATATGTACAAGTAACCGAAACACAGAACTGCATGTTATTAAACTGAGAGATTCCGTTTACCGCCCCGCAACACGGTCGAGGTATACACTAGTTATTAATTATTATTAATTAATTATTATTATTAATTATTAATTAATTTATTTAATTTAATTACTCTATATTACTAACAAAACTGAATGAACAGTGAATGTTATTTTGGTCAAACTTTTTTTTAATTTTATATTAGTAAAGCAATGTTTTGTACAGTACAAAAGTAGAAAAGGTTATAATAATAAATATAGATTTTTTAATTATTTTTATTATCTTCTTTACTTTTTAAGTTAGATAAGCTTGTGTCAACCGGTACTAGTATCGAAAATACCAGTACGGTTATCGGTACATGAAGGTAAAAACCGACACCAGACTGATACAGAAAACACCAAAAGTCGGTATTGAATTGATTTTGAAAATCTTTTAGTTCGGGAAATTCGGTACTGCTACCCGGTACCATTTGCTCATCCCTGATCACGGGTGTCGTACGAACAACAACGGTATCGTGCAACTTTTTTTGTTGATTTTATTCAACTTTTAATGGTTTCTCTTTTTAGTTTCAGGGGTAGGGATGAGCTCGGTGCCAACCCATACTGAATCGGTACTGTTACCGAAAATACCAGTTACGGTACCGGTATATGCAGGTAAAAAAACGGTAGCGAACTGGTACCAGGAACGCCAAAAGTCTTACCGAATTGGTACTTAAGATCTTTCGGTTCAGAAAATTCGGTACCGGTACCCAGTATCATTTGTTCATCTCTGACCACAGGTTTCATACGAACAACATTATTAACATCCAACGTTTTGGTTGATTTTCTTTTGGTTATCTTTAAATGTTTTTTTCTATATTTTCTTTTTATTCTTGTCAACGGTTTCCGTGCACAACGCGCTCGTAGTGATTTCAAAACACATGTAAACAAAGACTAAACAAAAAAGACGTTCGCCGCAACGCGGCGATAGTAAAAAACTAGTTAATAATTAAAATACAAGTCATGTGCTACAGGAAAGTTTTTTACTTTCACACTTTCATCACAACTTATTGGTTCTCACTTTCATCAAAAAAACAAGGTTTGGTTTGAGTAAATTACAAGTTTTGTCCTTTATGTTTACACCATTTTCCAGACGGTGTCCTTTAACGTAAAAGTTGACTATCACCCTTCACCAACCGCCGGTTCTCACAATCACCCTTCATCAACCGCCGCCCCTAACCCACCTCCCACAACCGCCCATCATCCACCGCCGCCATCAACCCACCACCTCAACCACCCTTCACGCACCACCCAGCGCCGCTACAACTCTGCTTATAAACTGATTTGAAACTCCCCATCATAAGGATCAGTCATTTCTTGGATAAAGTTCAAATCTTTTTTTGTTCTTTAAAAATTTCAAGAAAATTAAAAGTTGGGTAGTGAAAAAGATTCAATTTCTACACTTATTTCATCCATGACGTTTGATATTAGTTAAATTTCTTTCAAAATCTAAAGATCCACAAACGGGTTTCTTTTGTTTCCTTGAAATCTTTATCATTTATCAATCCAAAATAGGGATGAGCATTTGGTACCGGTACCATACCAGGTATATTCTGTACCGGTACCTACTTTTCCCGTTTTTCGGTACCGGTACGGTACCTGTATTTACGGGTAAAACACCGGCAAATACCGGTACCACTTTTCCCGTTTTTCAGTACCGGTACCGGTTCGATACCGAACGGATACCGTGCTCGTCCCTAATCCAAAATCTTGAAATTTTAATGTGTACTTTCTCAAATCATGTGTATCTTTATGCAAAAATGGATCTTGTGAATGAATGTTTATCCGATAAAACGGCGAGATGGGTTAAGGAGAAAACAGGCTGGAAGAGGTTCTTACAGGGGTAGCTAGAGTTTAAAGACACTAAAGAAAACATTTTTAGGTTTTAATTTTGGTTTGAGGTCATAACGTCTTACTTTAAGGTGAAGTTGTAGTAGAAATTGTTGAAAAAAATAGGGATTCGTGCATTACATCAAGCACTCAAGAATCTGTCTTAATACTGAATGGAATTATGTTGCTTTTTGGAAATTCTCATTTTGGTATCTGAGGTTTACTTTTGTCATTTTAATTCAAAACTCAAACACTTTAAATCTGAGTCTATGTGGTTTCACTTTTATTGCCATTTTGGTCCAAAAATTAAATAACCTGTTATTTGGCTAATAAAATCTTATTATTTTGTCTTTTTCTTCAGGGACAAAATGGTTCATCTGAATTTATTATAACATATTATTAATTAAATTAATAATATAAAGCATGTCAATGTAAAGAATGGCTGCAGCAATGACATATTCGTCGTAGCTGCAGCGTTTTATCAGGTTATCCGTATCGTATATGATGAAGTCGCAGTAAATAAGTGCCACCACAAATGATATTATCATTCTCACCAAGCTTCCCATAGGGAAGAAGATCTGTTGCCAACAAATTGTTAGTTAAACATATGTTTCAATCATATAAAATCGATGAAAAGTTGAACGAATACGCGTAAGAAACTGTTAAGGCGAGTTTTATGTATATCATACATGAATCAAGCTGAAGACAATTATGAGAATGAGTGCATAGAACAAAAATGGCCCAAGGAAGTTGAAATCATATCCTCTTTTAGCTGCCCAAAATTGTCGTTCAACGGTTGCAGGGAAGAAGATGAAAATGATGAATTAGTGATTAGGGTTTGGTGTGGGGAGAATTTGGGGAAGATGAACTTATATCTCTGACCATTTATGAGGGTAAAGGGATTTAATATAACTAATTTAATTAATAATATGTTATAATAAATTCAGATGGACCATTTTACCCCTGAAGAAAAAGACAAAATAACCATATTTTATTAGCCAAATAATAGGTGATTTGATTATTGAACCAAAATGGCAATAAAAGTGAAACCACAGGGACCCATATTTAAAAGATTTGAGTTTTGGACTAAAATAACAAAAGTGACCAAACCTCAGGGACCAAAATGGCAGTTTACTCTTTTTATTTGTTTGCTAATTGTCTCAAACGTCGTCGTAACCACTCTTCACCAACCGCCGCCCCTAACCCACCACCGCCATCAACCCACCACCACAACCACCATTCAACCACCATCAGATTGTGTTATGTTAAAGAGAGAGAGAATAAAGAGAGAGAGGTTTCAGAACTTAGAGGGAGAGAGAGAAAAAAAAGAGAGGTTTATATCTTTTATTTTGCACAATAGCCCTTGAATAAAAGTTTTTTGCACAATAGCCTCTTGGAAGGTTAAATGACACGAGTGCCCTCATGTGCAAGGCACATGACCATATTTAACCAAAAAATCTAACTGAGTTTGGCCTAAAAGATAAAACATACAAGATTTTGGAACACTAAGTAAAAAACTCGTCAACTTTTGCGCTAAAAGACACCGCCTGCAAAAGGGTATAAACATAAATGACAAAACTTGTAATTTACTCTTTTGGTTTTTAGTAAACTTTGTGATTTCACCACTTTCACCACAACTTTTTGGTTTTCACATCGTCACCATAAAAAGTTTTGCCTTTTAGGGCAATGAGTTGGTTTAAGTTTATTTTATTTTCATTTTCACCCCTTATGCTATATAATATATGCGTTATAACCAGTTTAATTTTCTAATAATTTCGTATGTTTGTAATAATTTTCGTTTGTTAACTAAAAAAATCAGAATGCGTGGTTGATTTATTTTATTTTTTGTGAATGTTTGGGTATATATTTTTTTCAAAAATAGAGTTGCATTCAAAATCGATTATATGTTTGTATCGTAGGCTATAACGAGTGACGTTGTGGTAGCGTGACGAACTCAATCAATTATGAGCGAAAGAAATATCTTTGCTGGTATGGTATTGATGTTCACTTTTATCTTTTTTTAAAGCGAAACCAATAATGACCAAACTCCTATTGCGTTGTGTGAGGAAAATGACCACTCTCGCCTCGAAGTGTATGGGGGGACCTAGCTAAGAGAAAAAACACCGAATAATAAATTTCAAGATAACCCGAAATTGTATGACTTACATTATGGATTTTCTTTGAGAGAATGAACAATAACAAGTTAACAAAATCGTGTAAACTTACGATACAATAATATGACTTAACTCCAAAAGCTAACAGTAACATGTTGTGAATCAACGACCTAATAGCAACCAATATATAAAGTATATTAACATAAGAACAATAATTATATGATTGATCATAGAGAGTACGGAAGAAGTCTTCTTATTGAGACGTGTGAAAACCAAATACAAGAGCCACTATTCATAGGGCTATAAATACAATTAGGCGTGTCTTTTTTGCGCAAAACTCGAATTAGAAGTCACCTGAACCCGAATTAGTGACTACCCAAAAAGCCCAAACCCGAATACCCCGAACCTTAAATAGGTCAGTTACCAAGAACTTTTTCCCAGCCAAAAATCCAAACAACCCAACCCGAAAAACCAAAACCTATAACTTGAACATTTATTGTCTTCTATTTTTATGTATTTTTGTTTGGATTCTTAGGTACTTATATTTTGGTATTTTGCAAGTTTTGACCTCCCTCACAAATTACTGTTCAATTTTACTCCTATCTCATTGGTTTATTTAGTTTTATTCTTATTTGATTGGTTTACATAAGATGCAACACATGCTATCCATCTCATGTCTCTTTTACTCACTTAATGCTTTCTTCTTTAAATAAATTAATTATCCTATATATTAAAAAGGAAAGCTTGTGAATGGTATGAATAGTATCATCACCACTCAAAGTTTGCCATGTGTCAATTTTTTTTTTTTTGTAAATAGTACCCTCACCACTCAAATCTTGCCATATGGCAAGCTCTTTTTTTTTCATTTAATGAATAGTACCTTCTCCATTCAAAGCTTAGCACAGCTTAGCACGTGACAAGTTTTTTTTCCCCATTTATCCATCTTTTATCAAAATACTGGTACGGTCCTGTTCGGTCTCGGTACATGAATGTAAAAACCGGCACCAGCCTGGTACAGAAAACATCAAATGTCGGTACCAAATTGATATTGAAAATTTTTAATTCGGGAAATTCGGTACTCCTAACCAATACCATTTGCTCATCCCTGATCACGGGTATCGTACAAACATCAACGGTATCGTACAACTTTTTTATTGATTTTCTTCAAGTTTTAGTGTTTCCTTTTTTTTAGTTTCAGCGCTAGGGATGAGCTCGGTGCCAACCGATACTAAATCAGTACTGGTACCGAAAATACCGGTTACGGTACGGTATATGAAGGTAAAAACTGGTAGCAAACCGGTACAAGGAACGCTAAAAGTTGCTACCGAATTGACTTAAAATCTTTCGGTTCAGGAAATTCGGTATTTTTTTTCCATTTATCCATCTTTTATCAAAATACCGGTACGGTCCTGTTCGGTCTCGATACATAAAGGTAAAAACCGGCACCAGCCTGGTACAGAAAACATCAAACGTCGGTACCGAATTGATATTGAAAATTTTTAGTTCGGGAAATTCGGTACTGCTAACCAATACCATTTGCTTATCATCAACTTGTTCTTTTTGTACATGATGTTGACCGCCTACTAATTGCAAGCTGCATATACAAGCAGTGCAACACATGAGCCACATAAAAATTGTAATTAATGGTTGAATCTTAATGACACTAATATGTATGCCTAGACATAACACTTTTTTTTGGTTGTGTCTGTCTCAATTATTAACATAATGAATTCTCTACACCCTAACCAGTGTTGCAAAAATCGGCCTAGGCGGCCGATTAATCGGCGCCTAGGCGCTAGGCGGCTACTTACTGACTAATTTTGAGCTAGTCGGTCAAAGTCGGTCAAAATCGGTCCTAGGCGGTCAAAAATCGGATTAATCGAACTATATTAATCGGTCAAAATCGGTCCTAAGCGGTCAAAATTGGTCAGAATCAGTCAAAATCGGTCAAAATCGAACCATACTATCTGAAACTTGAAGTATTTATGTGAATTTTGAAGTATTATTTTTATATTATTGGGTATATATATATAATTTTGAAAAAATACATATAACAATCCCATTCCGATTAATCCCGATCAATCCCTAGGCGGTACCTCACCGCCCGACTAGCGCCTAGCGCCTTCTACAACATTAACCCTAACCAAGTGAGACCAACATCTAATGTCGCGCAACGCGCGTTCACCGAATACCCCTAGTTAACTTAATGCTTTAAATATATAGTTGTACTATAAGTAAACTTATAATTATAAATTGTCACTGATAATAATAATTAACAAATGTTAAGTTTAAAAAAATATATTGAAACTATAAAATGTAATTATATAATTTAAAAAAACTCC
>JARYGA010018409.1:0-47365 GCA_030545235.1 Helianthus tuberosus | reverse complement strand
AGAATTTGAGATGTTAAAAATGGAGGAAGACACTATCGATTCGTTCACTGCAAGACTAAATAGTATTGTCACGAGGGCAAGTGGTCTTGGATCAACTTTTGCTCAACCGACTTTAGTACGGAAACTTCTAAGTTCTGTACCGAGAAGGTTCGTTCAAATTGTTGCAACCATTGAACAATTCGCCGATCTAGAAACAATGGTCTAGATGAGACAATTGGAAGGTTGAAAGCCTATGAAGAAAGGACCGATTTGGTGGATGAACACCCGATATACAATCAAGAGAAACTTATGTTTACATGACGCGACAAGAAATATGGTCGTGGAAGGCATTATGGGAACAATGGACAAGGAAGGTTCAATTCATCACAAGGCAAGTGACGTGATGGAAAGTTCAGACAAGAAGAAGATGATGAAGATTCTTCACATGAAAACTATAGAGAACAAAGAAGGGAGGAGAGTGCCTCACAGAATGCTTACAAGAATAGAAACAACCAAAAGAAGTTTGGAAAGAATTTAAGCAAGATAAAATGCTATAATTGCCAAAAGTTTGGTCATTATGCATCAGATTGTCCTGAATCAAACCAAAGAGGGGAGGAATCAAATCTCGTGCAAGAAGACGAGGAACCAACTCTCCTAATGGCAATCAAAGAAGACTGCAAGGATCTTCTACAACAAGTACATGATAAAGATAAAGAAGCACATTACGGTAATCAAGTCACGAAGAAAGATCATGGTGCAAATAAAGAAGATCAAATGGAATGAAGACTTCATTCTCTTGAAGAATGCAGATGCTAAAGCATGAAGGTGTTGAAGGCATGGATTAAGAAATTAGGGGGGAATATTGAATTATAATTCCTTAATCCATGTGGGTCAAAAGCAGCGGGTTCGTTATGTAATTAGTATAAAGATAGTTTATGTTAGAATTAAAGGAAGTTATGAAGTACAAGGGCCAAAGGTGTCAAACTAAAAGTTGATAACCTACAAATCAAAGGATACGACTTCTCCTTGGAGTCGCACCAGTTGGAATTGGCGGCATCAACAAACATGAAAGGGATGCACCTCTTCACAATCAATCTCACCCACAAGATCAAAGTGGCACAACTGTTCGTGAAGGGACGCGTCTATTGGATCAGACCTTTTAGATTAGTATAAATAGGGTTAGAAATTTCAATTGTAATTATTCAGTCATACATTCATAATCATTGTTCATTCAGAATCAAAGGTGCTAGTTTGTTTATTATTGATCTTTACCATTGTGTTCATCATCAAGAAGATTCTGGGCAACATTATATTCTCTCATGTGAGAAGGCTATGAATTCCCCAGCATACAAATTAAGACCGTGATATATCCTCAATACCTTTGGAACTTTTTCGATAGAGCGTTTGATGATGCATTCAAATTAAGAGATGCTGATGCTGATGTCGGAAAACTACGAGAAAATAGAAGGGTGCATGAGTAGTGGTTATTAAAGCTTCATGAGTTTGGCGAAGAACATATCGATCGTCTTCACAGCACCCCCGGGCTAGGGTTTGCTTGGTTCAAATATCCTGAATGTAAAAGTAAGGATGAGAAAAAATAACATCAAAGGGATTATCTTCAGTCAATTTCCCAATAGATAATAAATTTTTGGTGAGATTTGGAACCACCAAAACATTATTAAATGCATGATTTCCCAAAAATTTTGGCTGACCAACATGAGTTATAGGAAGAGACTGTCCATTGCCAAAATAAACATTTTAATTACCTTGGGTTGGAGTATTGTTCTGAAGAGTATGGTTGTTGGAGACTGTCCATTTCCAAAATAAACATTTTAATTACCTTATGTGACACTAAGCATGAAAAGCTTGTGCTAGTTGATCCGGAGATGGAGAGGCAGATGCAGCAAACGAAGCTAGTTGAAAACATTGTGAAGCATAATGTTCGGATTTGCGACACAGTTGACATGTAGAAGGTCTATTTTGGTGCCCAACATATTGTTATGTCCCCTGTTGTTAGAGAAATTTGGCCTATTGGGCCTATAGTGGGCCGAAGGATCCCGATTTGGTTTATAAGTAGATCCAAATTATTGGGCTTATGGGAATTATTTTGGGCCACAAAAGCAAGTAGGCGATTCATGGGTTCCATGCAAGTTTTTCATGAACAACTCATGTTTTCCGCACTTGCTAAAAGATCAAGAAAAAAACTACTTGGAATAGGACGTACGAATCAAGTGGATGTAGAGAAGCTTTCAAAGGTCGTTCCAAGACTGCACAGAAACCAATGAAGTTGATCCATAGCATCAATAGGGTGACAAACAACAGTAAGTAAGTTGATCGCAAATAGCCTTGAAGGCACAACCAAATTCAGCAACAGATATGTCCCCTTTCTTAAGTGCACGAAGATTATCTCATAAATTGTGAATTCTTTCAACTGGTGTAATGCAAAACGCCGCTTCAAGTGCAATCCAAATATCACGAGCAGAGGTGAGACCAACCGTGACAGAGAGAGCCTCTTCAATTAACGAGGCATTGAGAAGAATGATCGCATGTTATTCATCCCTTGCCCAAGTAACAAAATAAGAGTTTTGAACTTCTTTGTCATTGGTTTTAATAGTAAGAGATGGTGGTGAAAGAGAACCATCAACATGAGGTAACAATCCTTGATAAGTGATTATTGGAAGCATTTGAGTTCTCCAATAGATATAATTTGTGGAGCAAAGCTTAATAGCAATCATTAGAGCCAAGCCTGACATAAGAGATTGGCAATAGAAGATAATGAAGCCATGATGAGATGATCGAAGAGGAGAGACGGACAATGGAGGGAGAAGTAGGGTTACGATCGATAGGTTAGAATGCGATGGGTTGGAAGGGCAAAGAAATAGGAAACTCAACTAATGTTTCTGGTTATCGGCTGAGACCATGTGGAAATCTCAAAGATCTTTTTCATTGAATAAAAACCTATTTACAATATAAACAACACATTTACACTTTGACACCTAAAGAATCTCATATGTACAATATAAATTAACCTCATACAAAGGTTAATACATATTATCTAACAATGCTTATCATCCAACAAGTGGTTCACGACAAGAGGTTCTCGGGGATTGTAGCAACAACCACAGCGTGTCATGCTACTTATGTTAAATTACCAAGCGATTATCACAATTCGCAACTGAAACACAATGAATACACACACGGTTGAACAGTTTTGTTCGGCTCTTTCATATTTAATAAAATTAAGAGTTACAATGCCTTATATAGGCTAACAACTTGACCCACAAGATAACTACTAAACCAATCCTACCATAATTAACAAGTTTAAGCTAAATTAATACCTTTAGTCCCTAGATTTATGCCCTCCTCCAAACCGCCCCTTTGAGATCAACTACACTCCCCTTTGATGTTGCAATTTTACCACTCCTTCCCAACATCAACTTTCATGTTTGTTCCTTTGCAAAATATCAACTAGCTTCAGTCCTAAGCTTTTTGATATTATGATCCTTAATTACTATAAAAAGATACATAGAATTCCTTTTGGTTGTCTACTAAATACATAGAATTCCCTTTAGTTGTCTACTTGGTTTAAAAGAGCGCGCCTAGACGCAAAGTGATTTCAGGTGCAAGTTGTTGCGCCTTGTGTTACATAAGGCGAGGATTGTATATAAAGTGCGCCTTTGACGCTTTTCTGGAAAAAGGTGAAGTGAGAAGTGAGTGATTCATGTACGATTCATGTACCGGAGATAAAATTAAATCTTTATGCTTAAAAAACTATGTAAGAATAAGAAGAAAATAAAGCTTACATGTAGAGAATATGAAGATACGGGGAAGAGATGAGTAGATGGAGCAGATTTTGTGTGACGGCTAGATATTTGGGTAGAATGCGACGGGGTAAATGGAGATACTAGGGTTACATATCTTTGTGATTTTTCTTTTTACTAAATTACGTTTTTCATCCTTAATGTTTAAGTTTCTATCAGTTTTGAACCTAAACTTTGTCTAATATGTTTATTTGTTTCTTTTTCTAATTTCTTAAGTGCATCATGAAGATTTGTGCTTCTTTAGGTTGTGCATATGGCTTTTTAAGTAATACATAGAGAAAATATAAATTTAATGGTATATATCTTTTAATTATCTAAATTTTAGGTGTTAAAAGATTAACACTATGGTAAATACTATATGGAATTAATTAAAAATATTATATTAATACCTTGCGCTTTGCATACGAAAAGCCCTGCGCTTTTACGCTTTGCGCCTCAGTTTTAAACCTTGTTGCTTTAGTGCGCTTTGCGTTTTTTTAAAACCAAGGTTGTCTATTAAATACTTGTATACAAATTACTTCTCATATCACTAATAAGTAATACCTAATGTTATCGGTATATTCTACAACATTTACAGAAATGTTATTTACTTATGTAGATAATATGTATTAACTAAGGATAAGAATTAGAAAGTTGATTTCGTAGTGAGACGAATAATCCTTGTACCACCTTTAAGAATGATTCTTCTCATTCAGAATAAAATTTCTCAATTTATTTCTCTCTTTCATACTCTTTAACTTACCGTCTTTGAATTTGACTTTAAACCTTGATTTGTGACGTGGGGTTAGGCAAAAAGTCATGATCTAGGGTTTCTAATGGCTAGTCTAGTTGTTTTTTTGAAACAACTAACTTGTACACCGGCTAAATCTACTCCTAAATCTATACCAATAGTCACTATTTTTTAACGGTGAATTTGGATCATTGACGGACCACTGAAGTATCATCGTGCTACCAGCAGAACCACCCGATCATATCCATCTCCACTAGACAATAATGTCTTTACGCCAATTCACGACAAAACCTAATAAATCTCAGAAACCCCCTTTGTGAGAATCGACCCTAGAACCTAATGGTCCCTAAGTCTTATCTCACCCCTAAGATTCCACTAAGCTACTATGCAATGGGCACATAATGGTCTCCAATATTCACTATGAAACTAGAACTCTCAACATTGGAGAAAAACATTTTTATCACACACCTTTATTATGTTAGGCTACAAGATCTAGACTAAGAGCCCTAACTTATGTAGCCAACCATATGCATGACGAATGGGATGATATTTTGGGTGGTATGTGTTGGTCTAATGGGGTAGCTTGATGTTAAAGCACCGGATCCATGACGACCATCAACATTGCACAGATTCAAGACCCGAAACATCAAATTATGAACAAGAAAGAAATATGTAGAAGATGAA
Organism: Helianthus tuberosus; assembly: GCA_030545235.1. Taxonomy (NCBI): domain Eukaryota; kingdom Viridiplantae; phylum Streptophyta; class Magnoliopsida; order Asterales; family Asteraceae; genus Helianthus; species Helianthus tuberosus. The sequence continues at coordinate 42,151 of JARYGA010018409.1, read as the reverse complement.
ACCCTTTAATTGAGTAAGTCATCACATATTACACAAACCGAAAGAGTATACATCACTATAAGCTGGTTTATTTCACAAAATCTAAACCTAGCTTTCTCTCACTAACACATAGTATCTCTCTCTCTCTAGAATTCCACACACGGATGGAGGATGGCTGGGAATTATGAGGTGTGCACCAAGCTTTTTCAAGGGTTGCCCTAATCTACCCTATACAACACATATGTATAGACTAGGGACTAAACTCGGACAAAACATACTGTCTTGGATACAAAACAAATAATTCGAAAAAACAATAATACTCAACATATTCTAAGTTTAACATCATAAACTCGAAACTGATAAAGCTTCTGAATTCTTGAGTTGGCTTTGACTTTGTTGACCATTGACCAGAACTGATAAAGCACAGTTACCCGACAGGAACTGCACTTACACTTGAACGAGAGCAGGATAGTATAAATTGGTTTATTATTGTTAAAAGTCTTGTTTATCTTTATCATTTAAGATTATCTATAGAGTAGGATCATAATTGTAATCTAATCTAATATTAATAAAAGAATACTTTTAATGCCACATGGCATTCTTTTCATTGATTTAGTAATAATAATACCACACGTCATTTGCTACTTCAATCTTACAATTTTTATTTATATTTATATTTTTTAATTTAATTCTTTTATTAATATTAGATGTGGTATTAAAAGTATTCTTTTATTAATATTAGATATATATTATTGATTAGTTTTATTTGGATACTCAAAATATTTTAGATTTTCGCAAATAACGAATAACAAAATATTCTAAATTAGTATTAGCGATAAAAACATTAATATAAATTATATTATTAAAAATGTAATATATATATATATATATATAAACAATATAAATATTAATTATATAGTTTTTCTTTCTTCAAATATTTATACGAATAACATTCTCTCTTTTAATTTAATATAATATTAGTTAAATATAATTAGTATAATAATTAGTTCTACAATAATTCTAATAGGTATCTAATATTATAATTAATAACCGTAGTTCATTTTTCTTAAGATGTGTTATGAATTATAGTAATTTACTAACAGTCTTATTAAAATATTATTTATTATATTAATATCTAATATTATTATCATTAATATATTATATTGTATTGTAAACAACTTTAATATTTAAATGATGTAAAGGTAATTAGGTTCTCAACGTGTTCGATCAATCCAATCAGAGAACATCTCTACCTTTGCATTTATGACTCTAATTTAAAGATCTATTATCAAAATGCACATCATGATTTCAAAATTTAAAAAAAAAATAGTTAATCTCAAGCTATCCATGTTTATCTAAATGGCAATCTATAAACATCACCGTTAATAACAGTTTTAACTTTACCAAAGCATAGAGGTTTACCTTTTCTATTAGCATACCATAAAATACCATACTACCACTATTATTCTTCAATATTTCAAAAAAAAAATGAATATTTTCATAACAGAGTCATACTTGCTATGAACGAAGTTGTACAGAAAGTAAATGATCACATACTTTCATTGCTTCCCAATTAGAGAAAAAGAATAACTAAGTTAGGTAAATTGGTGCACGTATAAAAATAAATCACTTGTGTAAATTTGTGCAGATATTGTAAAGTTACATGATTTCTATCTTTAGATCTGTGTAATACACATGCTTATAATCAATAATAATTTAATGCAAGTCTATACTCACCAGATGTCCAAAATGGAGTTATATATTTAGGCCTGCCAAATCATTGATAATTACTAAAGGTCAGTGTTTCAGTGACGTTATCAAGAAATACTGATGGAAATAATGGTTTATGTAATGGAACTCGACTTTATGTCCCATCACTGTTTGATCAAGTAATTGAGGCATGATATTGTCCGGAAGTAATATTGGCACTCGAATGTTTATCCCTAGATTTCGTTTAATACCGCCAAATTTAAGGATTCCGTCTAAATTGAAAAGAAAACAGTTTCCTTTCGCCCTATATTTTGCCATGTAAAGTTGATTTGTTTCTAAAAGAATCGCGGTTTTTACCAATGACCAACTGTTACGTCTTGTATGGTAAAATAAATCACTAATGTAAATTTATAAATACATTATAAAATTAAATAATGTATCATTTTATATTCTTAAACAAGTGTAGTACACAGGTCTAATAATCTAGTGGCTAATAATATATTAACCTTTTGCTTAACGTTTAAGCAAAATTAACCTTTAAGCAAAAGTTTAACGGTGACACCTTTTATATTAACTAATTTTCTACTAATCCTACTTATAAATATTATCAATAATTAAAGGCCCTAACTATCTGCACACCCAGATTGCCTATCTGCACACTTAGGGTTTACCTACGCTACGTATAGACCTATACTCAGCGTATATAAACCATGGATTTCAGAGCCTTATCAGCAATCATTGCACAAAAAACAAGGGTTTATATACGCTGTGTAGGGACCTATACGCAGCGTATATAAAGCTCAATTTTTGTATTTTTTTATGTATTCCTTTGTTTATTTATAAAAAAAATAAAATTATTTATAAAAAAACAATATTATTGGTAAATAATACAAATACAAATATAAATTATAAAATTAAAAATAATACAGCTATTATGAATTATAAAAATTAAAAAAGAAAATTATTTATAAAAAAACAATATTATTGGTAAATAATACAAATATAAATTATAAAAATTAAAAATAATACAACTATTATGAATTATAAAAATTAAAAAAGAAAATTATTTATAAAAAACAATATTATTGGAAAATAATACAAATATATTATACGATACGATGCAACACGATACGCTACTACACTATATGATACGATGCAACACGATACGCTACTATACGATACGATATAACACCCGTATAGGCCTATAGGTGTATATATGTCCCGTATAGGCCTACTATACGATACGATATCACACTTATAGGCTTATACAAGGTCAATACGGGACATATACTATGCTATACGATACAATATCACACTTATAGTCTTATACGAGGTCAATACGGGACATATACTACGCTATACGATACGATATCACACTTATAGGCTTATACGAGGTCAATACGGGACATATACTATGCTATACGATACGATATCACACTTATAGTCTTATACGAGGTCAATACGGGACATATACTATGCTATACGATACGATATCACACTTATAGTCTTATACGAGGTCAATACGTGACCTATATTACACCTATACTACACCTATACGATACGATATCACACTTATAGGCTTATACGAGGTCAATACGGGATCTAAATCACAGCTATAGGCCTATACGAGTGTTATAGTATCGTATCGGGTGTTATTTTCCTTTTTTTATAAATAAACAAAGGAATACACAAAAAATACAAAAATAGAGCTTCATATACGCTCCTTATAGATCACTACGCAGCGTATAAGACAAAAATGACACAACTACCCTTGTATTTGGCTTCGTATAGCCTCAATACAAGGGTATAAATGACATTTTCAGACCTTTATATACGATGCGTATAGGTCAATACGCAGCGTATATACACTATAAGGGTTAAAAAGATAATTTTACCACAGGTTTGGGGTTAAAAATAATTTTACCACCCTTTATATACGCTGAGTATAGACCTATACATAGCGTATATAAAGGTCAGAAAATGACCTTTATACCCTTGTGTTGAGGCTATACGAAGCCAAATACAAGGGTAGTTGTGTCATTTTTGTCTCATACGCTGCGTAGGGATCTATACGCAGCGTATATAAAGCTCCATTTTCTTGTGTATTCCTTTGTTTATTTATAAAAAAAAGGAAATTAACACCCGATACCATACTATACGATACGATATAACACCCGTATAGGCGTAAAGGTGTGATTTAGGTCCCGTATTTACCTCGTATAAGCCTATAAGTGTGATATTGTATCGTATAGGTGTGATTTAGTTCCCGTATTGACCTCGTATAAGCCTATAAGTGTGATATTGTATCGTATAGCGTAGTATATGTCCCGTATAAGGCTATAAGTGTGATATCGTATCGTATAGGTGTGGTTTAGGTCCCGTATTGACCTCGTATAAGCCTATAAGTGTGATATCGTATCGTATAGGTGTAGTATAGGTCACGTATTGACCTCGTACAGATCCCTACGCAGCGTATGAGACAAAAATGACTTATACGAGGTCAATACGGGACCTATACTACGTTATACGATACGATATCACACTTATAGGCTTATACGGGGTCAATACATGACCTATACTACATCTATACGATACGATATCACACTTATAGGCCTATACGGGACATATACTACGCTATACGATACGATATCACACTTATAGGCTTATACGAGGTCAATACGGGACATATACTATGCTATACGATACGATATCACACTTATAGGCTTATACGAGGTCAATATGTGACCTATACTACACCTATACGATACGATATCACACTTATAGGTCTATACGGGACATATACTACGCTATACGATACGATATCACACTTATAGGCTTATACGAGGTCAATACGGGACATATAATATGCTATACGATACCATATCACACTTATAGTCTTATACGAGGTCAATACGGGACATATACTATGCTATACGATACGATATCACACTTATAGTCTTATACGAGGTCAATACGTGACCTATACTACACCTATACTACACCTATACGATACGATATCACACTTATAGGCTTATACGAGGTCAATACGGGACCTAAATCACACCTATAGGCCTATACGGGTGTTATATCGTATCGTATAGTATCGTATCGAGTGTTATTTTCCTTTTTTTATAAATAAACAAAGGAATACACAAAAAAAATACAAAAATGGAGCTTTATATACGCTCCTTATAGATCACTACGCAGCGTATAAGACATAAATGACACAACTACCCTTGTATTTGGCTTCGTATAGCCTCAATACAAGGGTATAAATGACATTTTCAGACCTTTATATACGCTGCGTATAGGTCAATACGCAGCGTATATAAACTTTGTGAAAAAATGATCCCTCAAACCTACCAAAATGACCCAAAAAAGTCTAATGGTTTATATACGCTGCGTAGAGAGCTATACGCAGCGTATATAAACCTTGTTTTCTGTGCAATGATTGGTAATTAGGCACTGAGATCCATGGTTTATCTACGCAGCGTATAGGTCAATACGCAGCGTATATACGCTGCGTATTGACCAATACGCTGCGTAAATAAACCCTAATTTTGCTAGGGTTTGGTGTGCCAATAGGCACTTTAGTGTGCCAACAGGCACACTCTAATTAAATTCTACCTTCAAATTTGTTTATCATGTTGAACTTGTCAACGCAATGGCAGCCAAAATAGAATTCTACCTTCAAATTTATTTATCATGTTGAACTTGTCAACGCACCAAAATAGAATATTTTGTATTATATTGTCCAATGCTAAAAGCTGCACTACTTTTGTATTCATACTTCACGTGATTCCTTTTACCAACTTTGACTTTGTTTAATCCTACACTGATGTGATGTGCCAAAAAACAGTACATTCTTTAAGAGTTTGATACACTTTATAATATTAAAGTTACAACAAATATATATAGACCAAAAATGTACCACAAATCAAATCCGGATCAACAGGATGTGATTATACTTGGACGACTCTATCCACAACCCTGTAGTAAAATATCATGCCGTTCATGAACACCTAAAGCAACCTATATATAGTGTTCCTCTGGATTTGTTGAAGGGCAGCTTGCAACCTAGTTAAGGTGTTGTGTGCTAAGTCAAAAACCCCTCTATGTTCTAAAGTAAACATTTGATTCCAATCGAAACATGGCACGCTATTCTATACTAAAGCCATAGAAAAAAAAAAGATTATGAATCTCTAGGTTCCATAATTTGTGGGTTCACACACCCATGTCTCATATTCATATATATGTTATATTCACAAAGGCCCAATCAGCTACTTGATTTCATTAATTTCTTGTCTATGCTTATTGCCAGTGAATTGTGACTTTGAATGGGGTTGTTAACATAATAAGTTATTGGGCTCCTGGTGTACTGAGCTTTCACTTATGTTGTTAACTAAGTGACTGCTTTTTATTTCCCAAATAAATAAGAACTATATGTTTTTGCCTAGAAATGTATAAAATAAATCAACTTACTTGTTGAAAAGCCAAAGCCCTCTCAAAATCTTTTTGAAGTCTCAGAACATTCTCAAGTTTTTGCACAATCTCAATCATGGTTGGACGTGCAGTTCCAAGCTTTTCCAGGCATTGATATGCAATAGTTGAAAAATCCTTCAAGGATTCATGGTTCATTTGTTTCATTAGAAAGGGATCAACTATCTGACTTAACGTCCCCTTTTCATAATGTGTGCGCGCCAATGGACCAAGAAAAGGTTTAGTATTCATGTCCCTATCAAATGCCTCCCGGCCACATAGGACTTCAAATAAGACCACCCCAAAAGAGTAGACATCTGATTCCGTTGTTATAACCCCAAGTTTAAAGTATGTTGGATCAACATAGCCTGCTGTGTGAAATCCATCTTTGACAAAAATGTTAGGAGGCGCTCGACCAATCATGCAGAGCCCTAGACCACCTATCTTTGGTTCCCAAGTATTGTCTAATAAAATACTTCTGCTCTTCACGACGCCATGAACAACCCTCTGGCCTTCCAGACCATTGTGAAGATAACTCAAGCCACGAGCCACACCAAGGCAAATTTGGAGGCGCTTAACCCATGTGAGGTTTGCGCTACCTAAATACTGGTCAAGGCTTCCATATGTCACCAAACCCTGGACAAGGATCTTTTCATCATACTCGTCACAAAAACCAATAAGAGAGACAATGTTTGCGTGTTTGTAAGACAAAAGAACTTCGATCTCACTTAGGAAATGATATTCTGCGTGATTAAATCTTGGATCAACCCGCTTAGCAGCTATCATTGTAAGCCCATCCGAGTGTAAAAGCTCTCCTCTATACACCAATCCGTAGCCACCATATCCGATGATATTTTCGGCAGAAAAGTTGTTGGTGGCCTGTTTTACATCTTCTAATGGGATCCTTAAGTGACCCAACTGTTGGAGGATCGACATAATGTTTCAAATTTCTGGTAAATCTGATTTAACTGAAAAAGGCAGAGGGATTGTTAGGGTAAATTTAAAAGCTTAAAATTGGGCTGAGAATGAACATGAATAGAATGTGAGGTTCAGAACAAATATAAGCTTATTATCTACTTTTAGACCTCCTTATCATGTTGAACTTGTCAACGCAATGGCAGCCAAAATTGAATATGTATGTTGCGTACTAATGATAAAAGAGTTACACTACTTTTGTATTGATACACCACATGACCAATTCTTCACTTTGTTTAATCCAACAATGATTGTTTTTCAGTAATTAAATTCAACCTTTATCATTTATGCTTCCTTATTAACTTGGCAGTGGAACAATGATGGTTTATCAGAAATTGTGAGCCTGGCTCACTGGTGTGCTTGTGTATTAAGTCTTGGAAACCCAAGAGACCGGGTTGGGGTTTCGTGGGGCTAACTCATTTGATAGAGGTATATGTCTCTAAGAGGAGAGATCCCAGGTTCAGTCATGAGCAAGGGTGAATATTATAGAATTACTAGTGTAATAAAGTAGGAGTAAGCGTTGCCAACAACAACTATAATTTCTATTTTAGCTTTTAGAGAAAGAATATGATACAATTTATAATATTAAAATTATAACGTGATGCTAACTCACTTGATAGAGGCATATGCCTCTTAGAGGTGAGATCCCAGGTTTAATCTTGGGCAAGGGTAAATATTATAGAATTATTATTAGTATAATAAAGTAGGAGAAAGCGTTTCCATTAAAAAAAACAATAAATTCTAAATTATAGCTTTTAAAGAAAGAATATAATACAGCATATAATATTAAAGTTACAATCTATCTATTATTAATTAATTTTCTATTTTAGCTTTTAAAGAAGGAATATGATACAGTATACAAATCTATCTATTATTAATTAATTATTAATTAATAAATTATAGCTTTTAAAGAAAGAATATAATACAGCATATAATATTAAAGTTACATTCTATCTATTATTAATTAATTTTCTATTTTAGCTTTTAAAGAAGGAATATGATACAGTATACAAATCTATCTATTATTAATTAATTATTAATTAATATAAAATAAAATAAAATAATTAGGGATGATCCACAACTTCTGGTGAAGCCAAAAGAGAATTTCTTTGCCTCTTTCTTCTATTTAACTTCTATTAAATGATAATTATGTTGAACAATAAAATTAAACAGTCAAACATCTAAATATTAGGGAAGTTTCATTTGAGAAAAAATTTAATGTAAGAAAAAAAAGAAGAAATGACATAATGGTAAAACATCAAATAGTTTATAACATCTTTCATTAATTATGTTATCTCTCGTTAATAAAACAAAAACTTTTTATCCTATACATTTCAAATTTAACTTATATATATCTTACACTTACCGAAATTTACCCTACACGCATCGAAATTTATCCTACACATACTGAAATTTATCCTACATATGTTGAAAATTGTCCTTCACCATAAATTATTTAATTTTGAAAGAGTATATATAAAAGTGAGTTACAAGTTTAATTAGTTAGCTAATTAATTACAATTATAAATTTACCTAAATGGAGTATTTCTATTGATTTAAAACTTATTCTTTTTATTCTTACAGAATTTTTCTTCTCATTTGAACTCTCCACTAAATAAAAATCTAGTATTCTAATAATTTATTAAAGTTATTAAACCATAACTTTAATATAACTTTATAATTTTTAAATCTTTATTATTTATTATTTATAGTTATAGAATCTTTATTATTTTTTATTTCACCAATGCTTGTGACATTTAACATACAAATTTTTCATAAAAATAAATAGTTGAGTAAAGTACAATTTCAGAACATGGGTTTACACCTAATCACACTTTCAGCTCTCATTTGAAAAAACCGAACAGTCCAGTCCCTGTGGTTGTCAATTGCTCGCAATCAAGTCATTAGGCCAAACTTCTCTTATTTAACTGATAGTTGACTTGGGCATTTATGCCCTTTTACTTTGAAAACGAAGTGTAATATGGTAATTTTGTATGTTATAAACCCTTATAACAAATATCAAAAAGCCTCAATTTGCACCTTTCAATCCTCCTGTCTTCTCTAGGAAGTCATAATCTGTGCTTAGTCGTTCTTCATGTTTCTTGCCTAAAAACGAAAATGGCAGGGCGTTTTTGGAGGCTGAGACTCGATGACATCTACATTGACCCTAAAGATTATATGTCACATCCCGGCCCGCAGCGGAATAGTACCAGGCATGATGATTGTCTATAGCTTATGACCCTATTATAGGTTTAGATATTTAAAGTCAGCAAATTAAATTTGTCACACATAATCATAGAAAACATTTAACATAATTCATACATTATTCAAAAAGGTCTAATTTATTATTAAGGCATGTCCTACATGTCTTTTCCTTCAACTCTAACTCCTACTTATGTACCTGCATCATGCGTAAAAAGTTTTTTGGGTCAACAAAATGTTTTTGAATAGATCTAGATTTTAAATAAAATGTTTTGTTTTGTTAATTGATTTATTTTACTTAGAAATCTTTTAAAAATATATTTAACATGCAATTCCATATGTTGTAGAAACATCCATCATCACCACAACCACAACAATAATCAACAAATCACCATAATCACAATATAGATACAATAGAAACAATAAGACTCAAAGACTATAGCATGCATTAGTCTCAACCCCCAAGACCGAGTCTAACACTGATGGTGATACTAGGCTACAACCCATGGTCGTGGGGAACCTAGTCGACCAGGTGGATCTACGCGAAACATGTGACACAAAGCGAGTAAACACATAGATAAACGTATATGCAACGATAGATACTAGAAATAATAGAAACAATGAACGCGATACATATAGTGACACTTTGACTTTGCATGTTATCTAATCAAATAGAAAACAATAGAAAACATGACACATGATACACCCCAAAAATATTTAATCACTAAAAAGGGAAGAGAAATAGATCTACTCACGGGTTGCAAAGAAATGATCCAGGAGAATGCATCGCACGAAAATGAACGGTTTATATCTAAATGATTACCGCAATGTAAATAAACGAGAGAAAAAAGCGAAAGGATAACCTATTGATTTTAGGAAATTGGTTCTCCTATTTAGGGACTTAGAATTATATAAATTGTTTTTGTTCAGCCGAAATAACCAAACAATAATTACATAATTCAAAAGTAAGTTAGCCCGGCCTCGCCTCCAATATTGTCATGTTGGGTATTACACACCCGAATTGTTCTTACTTAGCCCAGTTTCGCCTCCAATATTGTAAGTTAGCCCGGCCTCGCCTGCAATACATATGACTTATTAAATTCACACAATCACATACAAACATGCTTGGCACAAACAAACAAACATACAATCCATTATACAAGCTTTATACGTGATGCTTAGAAATTCATACATGCTGGAAGCCTTACTTACACTATTCTTGTCATTAAATTCGTACGAGCCTACCTTAACATGTATAGCACTATAGGAGTAGAATATCGCCCGTATTCTTGTGGTCATGTTAAGTTATACAAAAACGGTCATGTCGTTGTGACGACAAGATTACGCTAGTGGAATCTTTGAGATGACAATTATGTGATGCATGCTAGTGTTGTAGTGATATGCTGTGACATCTGCGTCTCTTTGACCATCAAAACAAATACCAAATCAATGAAATATTGTGTTTCATACTAGGGATTTGTATAAATATGTGCATCATTTGCACATATCAATTCTTGTTCGATTTCGAGCTTTAAATCGCTTTCTTGAAGATTATACGCGATCCGATGGGTAAATATAATCAGTTTAATGCAACAAACACTCTGGAACAGTGACATAGGCTTAACATACCTTAAATAACCTTTACATAAATTAGAAATAAGTTTTGAAGGGTTTGGTGTGTTGAAATCAAGTTTATTCGATCGAAGGGACTATTTGCGTCAAACTGCAAAAGTATACCGAATCGAATGATAACGGACATTCCGGAACTTGATCATAAGTTAAATATGCCCTAAATATCCTTTACATAGTTTAGAAATAGGCTTTGAGGTGTTTGGTGCGCAAAAATAAACTTTTTGATCAATAGGGACTAAAAGTGTCAAAAAGTGCATAAGTTTGCATTATTCGCGCATATCTTACATTCTGAATATATCCGGACATCCAAAAATTTATGTAATCATTAAAATACTTTATTTTAGTGATTGGCATGATAAAATTCCATTCGTCGCGTAATTTGGTTCGTTTTTCACGTCCGTTCGTGTTTCGTCGTAATTAACCGAACAACGCAACCGTACGACCAAAAGAACAGACATCCGACATATTTTTGAGCATATTTAACCGAACAACGTATATGCAACGATATATACTAGAAATAATAGAAACAATGAACGCGATACACATAGTGACACTTTGACTTTGCATGTTATTTAATCAAATAGAAAACAATAGAAAACATGACACATGATACACCCCAAAAATATTTAATCACTAAAAAGGGAAGAGAAATAGATCTACTCACGGGTTGCAAAGAAATGATCCAGGAGAATGCATCGCACGAAAATGAACGGTTTATATCTAAACGATTACCGCAATGTAAATAAACGAGAGAAAAAAGCGAAAGGATAACCTATTGATTTTAAGAAATTGGTTCTCCTATTTAGGGACTTAGAATTATATAAATTGTTTTTGTTCAGCCGAAATAACCTAACAATAATTACATAATTCAAAAGTAAGTTAGCCCGGCCTCGCCTCCAATATTGTCATGTTGAGTATTACACACCCGAATTGTTCTTACTTAGCCCGGCTTCGCCTCCAATATTGTAAGTTAGCCCGGCCTCGCCTGCAATACATATGACTTATTAAATTCAGACAATCACATACAAACATGCTTGGCACAAACAAACAATCCATTATACAAGCTTTATACATGATGCTTAGAAATTCATACATGCTGGAAGCCTTACTGTCACGGCCCCCGACCCACCCTGGACGGAATCGGGAGCCGCGAACAGCCCAGTGGTACCGGTGATTATTTTTATAAAATATTGCAGCGGAAATTTCATCAGGACCGTGAGTTAGGAAAAATATCAGAGTTTAGAAACACCGGATTTTATTTATTAAATAGATGGGATAAACCCATGTTTTACAAAGGTAGCTTTAATAAAGATAAATTTAATTACATAAAACAATATTTCCTAATTTGATTTAATTAATAAATAAGCCACTTCTTGATGCCTTTTAGTGCCGTATCCATCTTTTACTCCAATCTACTGTAATTACCTGAAACACGTGTTAAAAATGTTTTGTTAGCGGGAAATACTGAGTGAGTTCATTCATTTTGCTAAAACGTCATGTTTGTTAAAATTCACAGTATTAAGAGAGATTACAATGTTTCAGATATCAACCAACTACCCACAGTATTTGTCATCGACTCGTTTCGGTGACTGTGGTCATATCACCATTGGCTGCCCCAATGATGACGTATATCACTGATAGGGCTTATTTGCCTAACCTGTGTTAGGGCTTATTAGCCTAACCCTGTGATAATTCACTGTTAGGGCTTATTTGCCTAACCTGTGTTAGGGCTTATTAGCCTAACCCCGTGAGAAATTAATATTGTGCACAATACCCCACATACCGGCTGTAATTTGGTGACTACATAAACTTAAATCACTGTAATTATAACCTTGAAAATATTTAAGAATTTATAAAGCATTTTGATAAAAAGAGAATGACTCACATTATAAGCATGCAGATTCATACGGCAAAGTTTAATCTACAGATAAGCCTTGATATATTGCAGATTTATACAGGCAGAGCTTAGCCTATTGATTAGTCTTGTAACCTAGTGCACACGAACTAGGTAAGTAACTAATACATCATTTACGATAACTCACGAGATTAAAACCCTCACAACGAATGACAAAGTGCAATCACTTAAACATCCATCGGATTCACAACGAATGACAGAGTATTCCCCGAGTTCGGGTGGTACTCAAACATCCTGTAGGAATCACGACTAATGACAAAGGATAACGCTTAAATATCCATCGGATAGTTTCCATCGATCGGACATTGAATCGTAGCAGCGATCGAGTTAATACCCTGTATCGTAGCAGCACCCCGCTATATTAATTAGTGATTCGTGTGTGTTTTTAGAGTATTTGGACGATATCTCTGCGTACAATTTGAATTTGATCGTCGAACGAACGCCAGGAATCAAGTGCCAATGCCTGCTATTTATACCCAAATTTTGACCAGGCTTGCGCACCGTAAGCCTTATCCCTTACGGTGCGCAAGGGACACGAAATCACTATAGTCTTGCCACGCGTATTTCTAGCCTAGCTGAGTCGACGGAATCGAGAAATTCAATTTTTACAGCGTTTTATAAGGATAATCGTAACTAGGGTTTTCCTCCCCTGAGTTTTTGGGGCCCTGATCCTGATTCTGATTGTTCTGAAATTTGTAGGGTTTGTGCAGAATCACTTGGGTGTCTCAATTAGGGTTTCCTATTGGATAAAATAATAAAATAAATAGGACTTTTAATGAGGGTTGTTACATTCTCCCCACCTTAATAAAAATCTCGTCCTCGAGATTTGGGTTATGATACTTCTTTTAGACTTATGTCATATTTTAGTTAATAAAAATATTAAGATAGATGGTACAGAATTAAAATATCAAATTTTGTGAATACGAGTTGTACCATAAGTAGGATTCAATAGTTCAACTGAATTAGTTCAAGAAATTGATGACAAACGAATGAGATAAAATGATATAATTTCCAAAGTGACTAGGTTCAAGCCAAAAGATATATGATCAATAGATATTTAAAATGAATGTGAAGGACTTTTAGAATCAATAAAATTCTCTGTCAAAAGAAAGCTTACTTTGATTGGTAACTGAGGAAGACTTAGAATTGACAGGTTCCAAATGAAATAAAAGCAGGAAAAATGATTTGTCAAATATTTATGATATGAGAAAATTAAAGTGTTGAGAGGAGTGAATTGCAAAGATATACCAAAAGACAATAGAGTTAGTGTATCATTGTTTAGAGTTCCAAATTATTTTAATTGTGAAACAATGTAATAGTACACTATTCGTGATCATATTTTTCATACTATGTCTTAGAGATCGAAATAGAATAAAAACAAGTTGTTTTGGCATGACCAATTTTATATTATATTTGTATAGCAAATGTAATATATATTGTTGGTATCCCTGTCTGAACTGTATCTTACATATCAAATATAAATACTATGTAATATATATTATTTGTTACACATTTTTACTATATGTAAATGGTCACCACTTTTAAATAAATATTATTTTAGTATTTTACTATACTATGTAAAATAACTTATATTTACTATGTAATATATATTACAAAACACCGCGATTACAAAATATTTTTGTTTTATTATTTTGTAAAAGAAATCACTATTATTTATAATGTTAAATGAAAGTTGTAAATAAAGGTGTAAAAATATTTATTGTACAAAAGTATTTGTAAAATATATTGTAAATATATAACACTTAATGGGTCAATTCTATGTGATTACTTATTTTCATTTTGAAACCATTTAACGTTGTGAATGTATTTACAAATGTTGTAAATAAGTGAAAACGGGGATTATTCTTATATATTACAATGTTCTCCTAACCCAACGTATTTGATGATTACCATATTATTTATATGGTCATTTTCTTGCCAGAGCGTTACGGTACATAGTTACCACAAAACATGTGATAGACAATTATTTATATAATTTTATTCGTCCCTCTAATTCTTTATGAAAATATGTTTTCTCCTTACAGTACAAAGTAAAATTAAAATTTACTAAATAAATATGATGACTTAATTTATATATATATATATATTAACTAGTCATTATCATGGTTGGATATTGGTTAGTGCTGCCTTGTTTAAGCATTGGTGGCCAGTCCATGCCTAACTAAGGCTAGGCTATCCAATACATGCCCCTGACAATAACCCTAGTACCTAAAAATAATACTAACACTTCTGTTATTAGTTTATTTTTAATAATAAAACTAATATTAATTATCAATAATAAATAACTGAAAGTAAAATTAAATGAGAGTATACTTCAACATAAATTATATATATATATATATATATATATAATATATATATATAAATATAAATATAAATTCTTTACCTCAATGGTTTAATAAGAATATAGTAATACTATTTTGTAAATTAGGTAATCACTTATGTAAGTTTCCATATATAATAAATTTTATATAATGTTTTTCGATTGAAGATTGTTAAAGCAATAATTATCACGAAAGGCTAGATTTGATGTTGTAAGAATCATTAAGAGATACATTGAAATATGACAAGAATTTGTGTATCATTATCTTAACACACGATTTGTGTTAAGAGAACTTTTATAAATATATAAATAATTAAATCCGTATATGATATATATATAAACGAGATTAGTGCAAGCTTTAAATTTTGTGAAAATGTTAGTACAAGGTGATCATGATTAAAGATGTGACAACCCGAACTTTCAAGGTTAGCAGGATCTAATTTCACGTTTTCGTAGTTAGCATCGTTATGTTTCGTTCATAGACATACGTCGTGATTATGTGCACACTATGCGAACTTGTTTGATTTTATATGGATTGATTATTATATGTGAGCTTGTTTGATCATTATATGGTGTGGTTATTTAGAAAATGAAATCAATGAAATCACACACTCGTTATTATGACAATCATGTATGGTTAAGCAAAGCCCAAATAAAAACATTGACTTTGGGCCGGCCACTTTTGAGAAAATATATGCACGCACACAAATAAATAATTATACGTGGTTCTCATTAGTTAATATTCCCATCATCACAAACCCTAAACACCCTCCCTCGTTCATTGAATTGTGACGGCAGTAGACCCCATCCTTGAAGCATCATTTCATTCGGTCGACCCTCTTGGTTATGTGTGGATTGTATCGATTATAGGTATGTGCCGAGTGATATGATTTATTGTAAGTGAGAGGTTGTTGTGTTAATATTGATATGTGATATTGATGAATATAAGTATTGTGATTTGTACGCATGAGGTTGTGATGATCAGATTTAATTGACTGTATGATTGGTTGATTATGATGACTATGAACAAGATTAGTTGATACCATGTTATATTAATAGCTTGTTAAACTGCTTAGGACCATAGGGTAGTAGTGTTCGAACCAATCGATACTTGCATCAAATTAATCCATGTTTGCTATCTCTTATCAGAATTCTACGTATGTTAGTGGATTACAATTTATGTGATTAACCAATTGGTTGTTGGTATGAACCGCTAATTATATTTAGTCATATACTGTTAAACGAGAGTGGGATTTATGGACTTGTTAATTGTGGAACTCATGATTTCTAAGTATTGTATAAACTGATCAAGACCGAGAGGAAGTTTTGATGATTTATGAGAAAGGAAACAATACCACACATGGGCCACGCACACATTCTTTTGTTAATTGGGCCTACGTCAAACTTGATGTATGAAATGGACCCTTACCCTAGATTGTTATGGACTTGGGCCAGCAACCGAACAGGGTTTCATTAGGCCCAAATCCCAAAAACAAGAACTCATTATTTTCGTTTGGGTCCATCGAGATGGATCGGGTTGCAAATGCGTATTGGGCTGCGAACCGGCCTGCGGGTCATTTTGCTGGGGCCGAATAACTTAGGGGTGTTTCGGTTGGGCTGAGCTGTGCATTGGGCTTAAATCTAATCGGAGGGACGGGTGGTTAATCAAGTTGAAATGGGGTCAGTCCCTTTTCTTTCAATTGGGCCGAGCTAGTTATGAGAGCACTAAGAATGTATTATTTAGGTGGCACATTAGAATTGCCTTGCTTAAATGAATATGTTGATTAATTATGTATTGCGGATTTGGCTATGGATAGCGAGGTGTTTGCTGACATGTTATTAGTGTAGTGTGAACGAAAGTCGCGTGATTGATATGATATTATGTGACCCCAAAACCGTAATTGTAAACGTGATAGTATGAACTATGCTTGTTATGAAATACACGATGATTATCTGTTTGGTTATTTATTGCTTGAGCAATACGTGTGATTAGATACGTGAATTGTGAATTCATTAAACTGATTGTTGCTGGTAAACCATGGTAGGACGCATTTAATCAACTGTTAAACAAGTAACATAATCTACCGAGCAATCAAAGGTGAGTTCACTACATTCGAGCATGCGTCCCAGTGGTTGGGGACAGTCAGTGGGTATCCCGTGGAGGGTTAAGTCTTTTGGGTAAAAACGGGTATATTGGTTAATATTCTCACCTATCATTCTTGTAAGTCCCTTATTATGTTACCTGGAGGGTAACGGGTATTAGTTGGTAGCGCTACTTAGGTTTGGCACCCTCACACCGCTCCTAGATAGGACGGATGTGAACTAATGACCCAGTCGGGGCCCAGTACTAGATAGGAGTACGTGGGAAGGGCAGTCATGTATTTCAGGAACCGTCTTGTTCGGAAATGAGATATTAACAATATTACTTGCATGTGTCAGGGAACTGTTTTATATACAACTGGTAACAAACATTTTCTAAAACTGTGAACTCGCCAACTTTGTCTGATACACTTGTTACGTGCTCGCAGGTCGTAGATGATTGAAACAGGAGCTTGCTGGCTGGAGAGCGAGAGTGGTCATGGTTATACAGATGGAATTATTTATCAAACATTTAGTTCTTATGATTGATCGAAAAGTATTTATATTATGTTACAATAACGCTTCCGCTGAACTTGTGGTTTTTGAATAACTTATGATTGGAATTTTATCTTTATTAATTGATGGAACATTACTTCAAACTTATGATTCAATGTAATTGGTGGCTCATTACTAGTGGTCACACGCCTAACAGGGACACTCCCTAGGTGGTATTTTGAGGGTGTGACGGTTTGGTATCAGAGCCACTGGTTATAGTGAACTTGGTTTTAAAAACGTTTTTATAAAACCAGACTATAACCGAACAAGTCCTGAATATGACCATGACACTCAACTCCAGACTGCAAGGTTCGTCTCTCGTATACTCATTGTACTGCATAACTAGTGAAGAGTTACATATGATAGTACATGTGATTGCACGCTTAACACAACAGTATGAATTTACGTATTACTTGCACGTGTTATGTGACTGATAGGGTGGTATTTCCCTAAACATTCGTGACTCACGTTTTGTGATGCTCTTTGTTGCTACTCGAGTTTGAGGAACCATTCGACATGACTTAGGAGGAGCTGAGATGAACGTGCGAATCACACTATTATTGTGGGTGCACACATAATAATAATGTGGGGTGCATGTGAGTCCCAGTGAGGCTTAACAAGTGAAGAAGGGGTTCCGCTCTGTTATTTTGATCAGTGTGAAACGTAATAAATTTATAGGAATCATAACAGTGATTGTCTCCTACTTAAACGTGATCTTCTCACTCCTTTCTGAATCCTTATGAATCTCGATGCTAACGAGTATCACCTGAACACACCTCTGAACGCCTAGCGAACTGTGTAGAATGTTAGGTGCTAGTACGAACGACCCTGAGTTGGATGGCTCAGCGTCAAATGATTGGACTATAGTTTCCTCACTTATCTTTGTTTGCTGGAACAAAGCGTGTTGACGCCGTAAATCCTGAAGTGCGATCACTTCTGCAACACTCTCGCGACATACCGTGCATTACTCAGTCAACTTGCAAGAACGATGGACAAGAGGGTAAACGTAGTACCTTACCGACTTCAGCATTTGAATGACCCTAGTTACCGGCAACGAACAACAGCGATTTGAATCCAATCGAATCCTTAAACCCAGCCAACAACTCATGGGAGTCGACTCTTACGAACCAATCGGGACAAAATCGATGACGATTGGCTATAGAGCTGACTGTGTAACCGCCCGCACCATGAGTAGTGCCTAAGGACGTGGCACGGAATGTGGAAAGATGGACCTTGTTGGTGAAAGGACGTAGGACACCGTTACAGGCAACAATATTAGAGGCTACAGTCGCGGCAACATCAAGGTACTCGTGATCGTAGCTTACAGTATGGAAACGAAGGTGACCTCGACAAGGGTCGACTGTGTTCAGTCAAGGCGATGACAACCAAGGGAACGACGGCAATACTGGAAATTCTCGTGACGAAAACAACACTAGAAATGAAGCTCATGGAAGGACATTTAGTATTGGCATAGGCTATACCAGGCGTAATAACAACACGATAGCTTGTATGGGTAGCTATTCGCTTCGTCTGTGTTCTGTTTAACCCTGATGCAAGTCAATTGAAGCCTTATATGTTCGCTGGGGTGCAACCTCAACCTTGGAGAACAGGTGTTCGATATAGACCTTCATTCCACCACCCTTGATGGTTACAATACAGTAGTTAGTGTGGATTGGTTATCCAGGGAATCGCGCAGAAACACCAGTGAGGAGAAAATTTTGTGTGGAGAATCGTTATTATTCTAAAGCATTAGAGTGGTGCAAAGGTTAGCGCCATTTCAGCTATGAAGGCCGGAAGTGTCTACGGAGGGATTACTCCGCTATACTAGCAACCGTTACTAACGTTAGGGCTAAGGAAACAGAGGATTGAGGATCCACCAATCATTCGTGATTCCTTTTGATGTGCTACCCAAGGAACTTTCAGGTTTACTTCCACAACCGTTAGGCGAAATCTCAGTTTGATCTCGCGCCAGAGGCAGCCCTGACTACACGCACTCTTACCGTCTTGCGCCAGGAAGGTTGCAAGAGCTGTCTAAACAACTGCAGGAACCGTTGGACAAGAGTTTTGTCGGACCTAGCTTTTCGCTTTAGGGAAGCCCCGGTTATATCCGTGAAGATAAGTCTTTTCGTATATGTACTGATATTCAAGAACTCAATAAGGTGACAGTTGAGAACCGTTTGCCATGACCATATATTGACAACCTGACGACTAGTTGCGGGGGTCGAGCTTCCATTCGAGGATTGAATAACAAACGAGCTATTGTCAGAAGGTAGTCTAAGGGGAGAATGTGCCTGCAACAGCATACCAACCGCAGTGCAGCCATTTCGACGTTGTATTCCAAGACCTTCGGGCTAATCATCACACCAACAGCTGTATGGATTACATGAATCGACTATGTTTTTGACAACGTGTTGAATCATTTCCAGGAGAAAGGAACACCATAGATGACATCTGTATCTCATTTTAGGGCTCCTGAGGGAGGAGCCATTACGTGCGAAGTCTTGTTTAGTGTAACATCTAAATTCGAGAGATGCATTCTGATCATGTAACCAACGAAATGGGAACACGCGTGGATCTTGCTAGGGTCCATTTTGCTAGAAACTGATCGGCACCAAGATCCCTTCGAGGATACAACAATTTCTTGGTCTCACTAGATGCTACCGCAGATTCATCACAGGATTTTCGAAGATCACGCAGCTTAAATCTCTTTAGCACAACAGAGTACTGTGTTAGTGGGAGACAAAACAGGAGGACGTCTTTTCAGATTTCGAATCCCAACTCTGCAATACACTGAGCATCGTCTCTAACCGAATGTGCGGGTGATTTAATGGTATATCATGATGGTTCGAATCAGAGTCTCAGCTACACCCCGGTGTAACACGAGAGGGAAATGGCTTACGTGGGGGAGTAATAGGAAGAATAGCACGATTCACAACCTGGGGTGGAATCCACGATCTCGGGTTTGAGCTGGAGGCGTTACTTGGACGGTACCAGATACACAACTTAGACCGATCACAAGAACCTCCCGTGTACCATTGTTTCGAAAGAGAGCTAAACATGTGATGGCATCTCTGGATGGAACTCCCGAACGATTACGACTATGGAATCTACAAACGTATGAGTATGCAGCTCACCATCGACTCTAACTTATCTGATTAGATTCGCCCTGTTCAAACCGAATCACTGAAGGAAGAAAAGTTTCAAGTTAGTTCCATGCGGGGCATGGAAGAGCAGCTTCTTGCAAGTTGGGACGATATTCGCCACGTCATGGAATAAGTATGGGTCTCGCTATACGGCAATCCAAGGGAACTTGTGTTGAGTAAAACACACCCGCCTTGATATTCTAATAGTTTGGGTTTTGATGAGAGGTAGTAGGATCTATAGATCTGGTGCTGGTAATCGGGCAAGAGGGCCCACCTAGTTGTGTAAGTGAACGATGTTTGACTGGTGGGAAGGTTAAGGTGGGTATCAGCAACCAGAAACACGTATATGGAAATGAGAACGGACTGCCATGGATTCTGTCACTAGTCTACTTACAACTCAGAACGGAAACAGTATCACTTGGGTGATCGTTGATTGTCTCACGCTACCAGCACGCCTTCTTGCAGCCAAGGAAACTGACGAGTTGTCACAGTTTGTGGATATTACTTTGGGTGAGGCGGCTTCTAGGCACGAGGTGCCAACTTCCGTTGCTTCTGATTTTTGAGATATACCTGATTTATGACAGGCAATACACGATACCCTGGGCTCACGTCTAGACAATGGCATTGCTTATCACCGTTGGACAAACTGTCTGAGTAAGCGAACCATCCTGACATTCGAAGACAGGTTGTGTACATGTGTGTGATTGACTATAGTAAAATTTGAGGGATAATTACCTATGGCTGAGTTCTACTGCGATAGTTACCATTCCTATATTCAGACAGCTCTGTTTGAGGCATTGCATGGATGATAATACCAATCTTCTTGATGGACGAAGGTGGGTGACAACCTAATCGCAGATCCAGGACTTGTGTTCGAAACTCTTGAAGACTGCTTAGATAGGAAATTGTTGACGGCTACGCACGATTGTCAGGAAAGCCGATAAGCTTAGGAAACACTGGGAATTAGCTGTAGGCGAACGTGTCATAATCGAAAGTCTCACCCTGGGAGGGTGCAGTACGCTATAGAAAACGTGGCAAGTTTAGTTTACGACGCGTTAGGACATTCAGATTTCTGGAACGGGCCGGTGATATGACTCACAAACTCGAGTTACCTGATGAACTGGGTAACGGTTACGATGCCATTTATGCCACGAATCTAGGGAAGTGATTGTCCGACGGGAAACTAGTGATACCCTTATTAGAACCTAAGGCTAGCGACAAGATGCCCCGAACTCAAGACGTGGGCCGGAGTTCACGTGGGAACGCAAGGATCAGAAGAAGCTCAAGAACACTCACTTATTCCCAACTGCCCAACCTAAACCTGATACAACTGGTGAATTTCGGGGCGAAATTCCCTTTCAAGTTGGGGATGATGTGGCACCAGCGGAAGATCCGCACTGATTTAACATTTCACCGTTTTGGGTTACTTGTCAAATTTCGGGACGAAATTTCTTTCAAGTTGGGGATGATGTGACAACCCAAACTTTCAAGGTTAGCCGGATCTAATTTCACATTTTCGTAGTTAGCATCGTTATGTTTCGTTCGTAGACATACGTCGTGATTATGTGCACACTATGCGAACTTGTTTGATTTTATATGGATTGATTATTATATGTGAGCTTGTTTGATCATTATATGGTGTGGTTATTTAGAAAATGAAATCAATGAAATCACACACTCGTTATTATGACAATCATGTATGGTTAAGCAAAGCCCAAATAAAAACATTGACTTTGGGCCGGCCACTTTTGAGAAAATACATGCACGCACACAAATAAATAATTATACGTGGTTCTCATTAGTTAATATTCCCATCATCACAAACCCTAAACACCCTCCCTCGTTCATTGAATTGTGACGGCAGTAGACCCCATCATTGAAGCATCATTTCATTCGGTCGACCCTCTTGGTTATGTGTGGATTGTATCGATTATAGGTATGTGCCGAGTGATATGATTTATTGTAAGTGAGAGGTTGTTGTGTTAATATTGATATGTGATATTGATGAATATAAGTATTGTGATTTGTACGCATGAGGTTGTGATGATCAGATTTAATTGACTGTATGATTGGTTGATGATGATGACTATGAACAAGATTAGTTGATACCATGTTATATTAATAGCTTGTTAAACTGCTTAGGACCATAGGGTAGTAGTGTTCGAACCAATCGATACTTGCATCAAATTAATCCATGTTTGCTATCTCTTATCAGAATTCTACGTATGTTAGTGGATTACAATTTATGTGATTAACCAATTGGTTGTTGGTATGAACCGCTAATTATATTTAGTCATATACTGTTAAACGAGAGTGGGATTTATGGACTTGTTAATTGTGGAACTCATGATTTCTAAGTATTGTATAAACTGATCAAGACCGAGAGGAAGTTTTGATGATTTATGAGAAAGGAAACAATACCACACATGGGCCACGCACACATTCTTTTGTTAATTGGGCCTACGTCAAACTTGATGTATGAAATGGACCCTTACCCTAGATTGTTATGGACTTGGGCCAGCAACCGAACAGGGTTTCATCAGGCCCAAATCCCAAAAACAAGAACTCATTATTTTTGTTTGGGTCCATCGAGATGGATCGGGTTGCAAATGCGTATTGGGCTGCGAACCGGCCTGCGGGTCATTTTACTGGGGCCGAATAACTTAGGGGTGTTTCGGTTGGGCTGAGTTGTGCATTGGGCTTAAATCTAATCGGAGGGACGGGTGGTGAATCAAGTTGAAATGGGGTCTGTCCCTTTTCTTTCAAGCGGGCCGAGCTAGTTATGAGAGCACTAAGAATGTATTATTTAGGTGGCACATTAGAATTGCCTTGCTTAAATGAATATGTTGATTAATTATGTATTGCGGATTTGGCTATGGATAGCGAGGTGTTTGCTGACATGTTATTAGTGTAGTGTGAACGAAAGTCGCGTGATTGATATGATATTATGTGACCCCAAAACCGTAATTGTAAACGTTATAGTATGAACTATGCTTGTTATGAAATACACGATGATTATCTGTTTGGTTATTTATTTCTTGAGCAATACGTGTGATTAGATACGTGAATTGTGAATTCATTAAACTGATTGTTGCTGGTAAACCATGGTAGGACACATTTAATCAACTGTTAAACAAGTAACATAATCTACCGAGCAATCAAAGGTGAGTTCACTACATTCGAGCATGCATCCCAGTGGTTGGGGACAGTCAGTGGGTATCCCGTGGAGGGATAAGTCTTTTGGGTAAAAACGGGTATATTGGTTAATATTCTCACCTATCATTCTTGTAAGTCCCTTATTATGTTACCTGGAGGGTAACGGGTATTAGTTGGTAGCGCTACTTAGGTTTGGCACCCTCACACCGCTCCTAGATAGGACGGATGTGAACTAATGACCCAGTCGGGGCCCAGTACTAGATAGTAGTACGTGGGAAGGGCAGTCATGTATTTCAGGAGCCGTCTTGTTCGGAAATGAGATATTAACAATATTACTTGCATGTGTCAGGGAACTGTTTTATATACAACTGGTAACAAACATTTTCTAAAACTGTGAACTCGCCAGCTTTGTCTGATACACTTGTTACGTGCTCGCAGGTCGTAGATGATTGAAACAGGAGCTTGCTGGCTGGAGAGCGAGAGTGGTCATGGTTATACAAATGGGATTATTTATCAAACATTTAGTTCTTATGATTGATCGAAAAGTATTTATATTATGTTACAATAACGCTTCCGCTGAACTTGTGGTTTTTGAATAACTTATGATTGGAATTTTATCATTATTAATTGATGGAACATTACTTCAAACTTATGATTCAATGTAATTGGTGGCTCATTGCTAGTGGTCACACGCCTAACAGGGACACTCCCTAGGTGGTATTTTGAGGGTGTGACAAAAGAAATGATTCAATGAAGTCGAAGATTTAAACAAGCCTATTATGGTTCAAAACAAATGAATAGCTTATTGAGACTATTTTGAATATGGGATCTTAAAATGAATATGTAATGTGAGAAAGTCAAATAATTTTGAACTTGATTTAAACAAAACAAGTTTTAATAAGAAAGTTCAGACATGGTCACAATAGAAACTATGTATACCAAAGAAAATTAAGTTTTTCAAGAAATTTATTGACTCGATATCAAGGAGTTATTGTTTTGCAATAATGCGATTCACAGTACAAAAAGCAGAATGATATTTTGAGTTTGGATACAATAACAAATTGGAATGAAGTCCTCCAATGGTCTTCATAAATCAAATGAACCACATGCGCAAAAAACAGCGTATGTGTAAGAATTGAAATAAATCAATATTCGTTATTATGAAAGAAATCCTCATGGTATGATGACCATTAGGAAAAATAGCAATGCAAAATCTATTTACAAAGGTCAGAATTTTAACAAAAGAAATTTAAGAATTTTATCTGGGATTTTGTGTGATAACTGTTGTTAAGTGATATTACCAGGGAATGTCGAATAAAAAAATATAGGGAATTTGCAAAGGTATGTGATTTTTTGCTGTGATAATAATTATGACTCTGATTAGACTGTGCACCGATAATTGTGAAATCTTGTTACAACGTACCTCAGTGAGATTCATGTTGTTTGTAGGATTACGTGGCAAAGTGCTTCTTTTTTATTAGTAGTTCTTCTACTGACGGAATTAACATTGATGTCATCGTGCCTAATTTATATTTTCCAAAGGTCTTGCCTCGAAAGTTGTGTGTGATATACTTCAACTTCTGTGGAAGAATAATTAAATTTTCATGTGTTTTCTTGTACATTATCACAACTTTACATGCTTCTTACTTGCGTTAATAGTTTATGGTAACGCGTTAGAAATTCTTTTGATTGCGTTTTAACTTAAAGGTTTTCCATTGTTTATTTTATTACACGAGCTACGAGACAGATGATCAAACGAAATAATGTCTGATATTGAAAAAGAAATTCCTAATAAAGAAATCTAGACACATATGCTTGTGCTTTATTCCATATTGACTTTTGGAATTTCTTATAGATATACATATCTATATAATCATATATTTCACATGTTGTAATATACATACCCTTCATAAGGTCAATGTATTAAACAGACTGATATTTCCAAGAACAAGTCAGATATCAGATCATGATACTATTTAGGGAAATCTTGTCACTTGTTTGACATATTATATACCCCGTCTTATCCGGTTCGCGCCGGAGAGGTAACCTAAGTATATCCGAACAAACTGGAGAGTCTGCTACATCATATCCAGTCTTGCCAGAGAAAATTTTCTTTTTCCCATAAATAGTATCTTTAAAAGTGCCTCTTTTATTAGGCTTTTATCCAGAATTAGGGAAATTTGTATTCCCGTAACATATATTATTCTAGACCAAGTAATATCAATAAGCAATAATTACTATTAATTCTTGCTTATTTATCATATCTTGCAATATTCTAATTACCATTCTTATGGTATATCAAAACCCATCATACTTTATTTACACAAGTACTTAGCTTATCTCGAAGCTGATAGTAAGGCATCTTTTCTTAAGTTCAAGTCTAAATGCTATCATGTGTGCTACCAGTTAATAACAATTTCCTAACTCTTTTATACAAACTTAGGTATTATTGTCACAACACCTAAAGGCTTAAATCAGTGGCTCCGATACCACCTTCTGTCACGCCCCCCGACCCACCCTGGACGGAATCGGGAGCCGCGAACAGCCCAGTGGTACCGATGATTATTTTTATAAAATATTGCAGCGGAAATTTCATCAGGACCGTGAGTTAGGAAAAATATCAGAGTTTAGAAACACCGGATTTTATTTATTAAATAGATGGGATAAACCCATGTTTTACAAAGGTAGCTTTAATAAAGATAAATTTAATTACATATAACAATATTTCTTAATTTGATTTAATTAATAAATAAGCAACTTCTAGATGCCTTTTAGTGCCGTATCCGTCTTTTACTCCAATCTACTGTAATTACCTGAAACACGTGTTAAAAAGGTTTTCTCAGCAGGAAATACTGAGTGAGTTCATTCATTTTGATAAAACGTCATGTTTGTTATAATTCACAGTATTAAGAGAGATTACAATGTTTCAGATATCAACCAACTACCCACAGTATTTGTCATCGACTCGTTTCGGTGACTGTGGTCATATCACCATTGGCTGCCCCAATGATGACGTATATCACTGATAGGGCTTATTTGCCTAACCTGTGTTAGGGCTTATTAGCCTAACCCTGTGATAATTCACTGTTAGGGCTTATTTGCCTAACCTGTGTTAGGGCTTATTAGCCTAACCCCATGAGAAATTAATATTGTTCACAATACCCCACATACAGGCTGTAATTTGGTGACTACATAAACTTAATCATTGTAATTATAACCTTGAAAATATTTAAGAATTTATAAAGCATTTTGATAAAAAGAGAATGACTCACATTATAAGCATGCAGATTCATACGGCAAAGTTTAATCTACAGATAAGCCTTGATATATTTTAGATTTATATAGGCAGAGCTTAGCCTATTGATTAGTCTTGTAACCTAGTGCACACGAACTAGGTAAGTAACTAATACAGCATTTACGATAACTCACGAGATTAAAACCCTCACAACGAATGACAAAGTGCAATTACTTAAACATCCATCGGATTCACAACGAATGACAGAGTATTCCCCGAGTTCGGGTGGTACTCAAACATCTTGTCGGAATCACGATTAATGACAAAGGAAAGCGCTTAAACATCCATCGGATAGTTTCCATCGATCGGACATTTAATCGTAGCAACGATCGAGTTAATACCCTGTACCGTAGCAGCACCCCGCTATACTAATTAGTGATTCGTGTGTGTTTTTAGAGTATTTGGACGATATCTCTGCGTACAATTTGAATTTGATCGTCGAACGAACGCCAGGAATCAAGTGCCAATGCCTGCTATTTATACCCAAATTTTGACCAGGCTTGCGCACCGTAAGCCTTATCCCTTACGGTGCGCAAGGGACACGAAATCACTATAGTCTTGCCACGCGTATTTCTAGCCTAGCTGAGTCGACGGAATCGAGAAATTCAATTTTTATAGCGTTTTATAAGGATAATCGTAACTAGGGTTTTCCTCCCCTGAGTTTTAGGGGCCCTGATCCTGATTCTGATTGTTCTGAAATTTGTAGGGTTTGTGCAGAATCACTTGGGTGTCCCAATTAGGGTTTCCTATTGGATAAAATAATAAAATAAATAGGACTTTTAATGAGGGTTGTTACACTTACTTACACTATTCTTGTCATTAAATTCGTACGAGCCTACCTTAACATGTATAGCACTATAGGAGTAACATATCGCCCGTATTCTTGTGGTCATGTTAAGTTATACAAAAACGGTCATGTCGTTGTGACGACAAGATTACGCTAGTGGAATCTTTGAGATGACAATTATGTGATGCATGCTAGCGTTGTAGTGATATGCTGTGACATCTGCGTCTCTTTGACCATCAAAACAAATACCAAATCAATGAAATATTGTGTTTCATACTTGGGATTTGTATAAATATGTGCATCATTTGCACATATCAATTCTTGTTCGATTTCGAGCTTTAAATCGCTTTCTGGAAGATTATACGCGATCTGATACGTAAATATAACCAGTTTAATGCAACAAACACTCTGGAACAGTGACATAGGCTTAACATACCTTAAATAACCTTTACATAAATTAGAAATAAGTTTTGAAGGGTTTGGTGTGTTGAAATCAAGTTTATTCGATCGAAGGGACTATTTGCGTCAAACTGCAAAAGTATACCGAATCGAATGATAACGGACATTCCGGAACTTGATCATAAGTTAAATATGCCCTAAATATCCTTTACATAGTTTAGAAATAGGCTTTGAGGTGTTTGGTGCGCAAAAATAAACTTTTTGATCAATAGGGACTAAAAGCGTCAAAAAGTGCATAAGTTTGCATTATTCGCGCATATCTTACGTTCTGAATATATCCGGACATCCAAAAATTTATGTAATCATTAAAATACTTTATTTTAGTGATTGGCATGATAAAATTCCATTCGTCGCATAATTTGGTTCGTTTTTCGCGTCCGTTCGTGTTTCGTCGTAATTAACCGAACAACGCAACCGTACGACCAAACGAACCGACATACGACATATTTTTGAGCATATTTTAAGTTCCCTATATTTTAACTTCATTTTAGAGCCTTGAAATGGGGTTAACGGGGCTTAAACGTGTCAAAAATGCATCGAAAACCAAGTTTCTAGGCTACAGGGACCATTTCTGACAATCTGCCAAACTATGGCTCAGGAGGGGCGCGTAAGACTTCTCTAAGTCTTACACGGGGCGCGAGAGACCCCCAGTTCAGCAGAAAGTTGATTCCAACTTGATCCAACTGTTCCCATGGTTTGCAAATGGTTTTAATCAATCTAGGGGCTTGTTTTGGGGCACCCATGGTATTACAAATCAGTGGGTGCACTTGTACGGTCCAGATTGAAGCTCGTTTATCGAGGAACGATACTAACGGTTGTGGATTTCCTATAAATACCTAACTCCAATTCTTTTGTTCCTCACAATTGATCTGAATTTCTCTAAGTTGAGGTTCCAAAACTACATACCTGAGAACATTTAGATCAATATCTTCATTGCTTGGACCCGTTGTAAGTTTCTTTCGTGCTTTTATGTGTTTTTAAGCGTAAAAGTTAAACAATGTTTGACTTTTTACGTTGACCAATCTTTGGTCAACACAAAGTTCGTTTGAACTTTGCAACGTGAGCGTAAACACGATGGTTATAGTCCCGTGTGACTAAACCTACTGATTACCACGTTGATTAGGTGTAGTGACGAGTCATAGTTTCGGTCAAAATGCGCGTTTATGCATATTTTGCAATCAAACTATTCTTGGGTATCAAAACCGTTTGTTTTGATATCAAACTTGTTTTAAAACCATATTAAACAAGTTTTAACATGTTTAACTCGTCACTTTTAGATTAGTGCTTGTGTAGGGTCGTAAGATAAGCGGTCTAAACAACCGCTTAGACTTTCGAACCCGACCCGTTTGGTCGATCATTAGGATCCGACCAAACATATTTTGTGACCATAGTTGTATAGGGAATAACCTTCCGAGGTTATACCTTATGGTCACTTCGTTTAGTTAGTTGTATGATAGGTAGTTTATATGCCTTAGAAAAATGACCAAAATGCCTTTTTTACGCATGAATTCATTTTAAGCATATGTAACTCAAACTTTTGTCACTTAACTGATTATGCAACATATTTAAATATGTTTAGGCATATAATACTTGTCATAGGACTAGTTAGGCGTTCCGGACGCACTTTGCACGAACGACGCGTTAAAGTAGCGTAAGCTACCTAAACGGGTCGTAATGGGTCGTAAGCACTTAGGTTAGGTTTCGTTTTAGTATGTAGGCTTTGTTAAACCATATCACGTGAGTTCCGATACTCATTTGGTTTACGAAACCTCATCCTATCCGATCTTCCGATTTAGGTCCGGTTATTAACATAGTTACCTATATTAGGTGTCGTTTGATTTTCCATGATCCCTCTAGCTTTGCTTGGTTGTTATTCAAGACTTCTAAGCATTCTCAAGTGAGTACATAGTCCCCTCTTTTACTGTTTTAGGGTGAAACCCATGTGCCTACTTGTTATTTTCGTGCTTTTCATGTTTTTATATCATATACTTGCTATGTTCATTAGTACGCATATAGTACATGATTTCATTTTGTTTTACTATGTATGTTCACTTGGCATGCTAGCATATTGATTTTCATATATTACATTTTGTTGCATATGTTCATCCAGCATATGGACACATTGTTTTACATTTTGAACCGTTTGAACCGTTTTGAGTTGTTTGATCTATGTGAATTATTTGTACTGTTGGAACCGTTTGAAACTGTTTGATTTATGTGACCCGTTTGGATCTGTTTGAACCGTTGGGTTAGGGAAGTGATTAGGTAATGGGGCGAGTGTAATGTGACAAAAGCATGGTGGATACGCCGCTGGTACTTCTTATATATAATTGCTTTTAACACATTATATATAGTTGCGTTATCTAGATCACTTGGGCAAAGGTTATCAAAACAAAGTTATATTACAAGGTTTTTCTAACAATATAAACCATTCGAGTTTTATTACAAAAACAATTTATGATTTGGGCTTACAAAACAAATGTTTTGAGTTAAGATTCATGGCATCGAGATTTTATAAATTATAACTACACTGTTTTGACTTAGTTATTTCAATTTAAATTACAAACATTTTACAAAACTTGGTTTTCTAATTATCAATTAACAAAGGTGTTCAAGTTATTTTCAAAATATAAACGAGCCATGAATTTGACACTAACATAAAACCAATGTACTCGCTGGCATTTTTATGCTGACGTATTTTCACATGTGTTTCAGGTACCGTAGTTGGTGATGTTTGATGATGATATTGATGCATGCTCACATAGGAATGAACAAGGCCTTAGTGACTTAATAATAATGAAAGTCAATTTGTTCATGTTATGTTTCTTATTTCAAGACAATGTAATAAATTTAATTCAATAAAACAGAACTTTTATCTATGTGTTGTGAAACAATGATTCTGTTACGACACTCCCCGACGTTTCCGCCGCAGTTTGTTGTTTTAACGCGGTTGGGGTGTGACAGAAAAGTTGGTATCAGAGCTCATGGTTATAGGGAATTAGGTTATTAGTAATGTCTTGACCTAGTCTATAACCTTCCTAGGACCCTAACGCGAGTTTACTTGCGTTTAGTCATAAAACAATACCGTCACCTATCTTTAGGTGACAACCACAATTAGAACACAAATTTCGAATCTGATTTAAAAACCAATCATCTATTATAGGATGATTTATTATAAGGTTTTGAACCTTCAAAGTTTTCAAAATCTCGTCAAAGTTTGGGTCTTATTAATGTGAACACGTGCAATCCGGAAGGGTGGATGCCTGTATCCTGAGTTTTCTGTCTAAGGCTAGAGTGTTCGTACGAATCCACATAATTGGACCAGTCACTCTTACCTGGGAACTCTTGGGGTGAGTGTCCACTTATAGGCTAAAGCATGTCTTCGCGATACATTATGAGGACCTATTTACTTTGATTCAGCTTTTGTGTGTCGTTTGTTTGCTTCGTGATTCGAACAAATGACCATCATCCATGCTTATGGTCGGTAATTGTAACATCCTCACCCAATGCCATTTCATTTGTTTTCTCTCATGATTCCTTTTTAGAATGCCTCCTCGACGTGACAATCAGATACCTAATGAAGAACTGGCAGCTATCATTACACAGCAAATGGCTGCTGCAATCCCAAACATCATTGCTCAATGTAACCAAGCCTTCAATTACAACAATAATGCTCCCTGTAACTTCAAGACGTTCAACTCAGCTCAGCCATCAAAATTTTCTGGGTCTCAAGGTGCGACTGCACTTCTGCAATGGTTTGAGAGTCTAGAGAGCACCTTCAGACACGTTCAGTGTCCAAACGAGCGAAAGGTAGAGCGCATCTAGTGTTTTTGAGAAACGAGCTTTAA
Source organism: Helianthus tuberosus (assembly GCA_030545235.1). Classification (NCBI taxonomy): domain Eukaryota; kingdom Viridiplantae; phylum Streptophyta; class Magnoliopsida; order Asterales; family Asteraceae; genus Helianthus; species Helianthus tuberosus. Next base: position 9,593 of record JARYGA010018409.1, on the reverse strand, counting down.
CATGGTGGAATGGTGTGATGAGAGATGGGGGTGCCGAGGTAGCACTGGCTCAAACCTGGGAAGAGCTTCGAGCTCTGATGATGAAGGAATTTTGTCCTCGTCATGAGATTAGAGCATTGGAAAGGGAATTCGACGATCTTAAGCAAGATAGCGGTGAGCATCGAGCCTACACGGACCGTTATGAGGAGTTAAGACTGTTATGCCCGAACATGGTTACGCCCTTGGATAAGGCAATCGAAAAGTACATTGATGGCCTCCCTGACTCAGTACAAGACACTGTGACTGGTAGCAACCCCACTACAGTTAGGCAGGCCATTGAGCTATCCTCTACCTTGACTGAATCTCAGATCAGGAAAGGTAAACTTTTTCGAAAGGGTGATAAGAAACCGATCAAAGAATCAAAACCAAAGGAGGAGCAGACTGAATCCTCCAAGAAGTCAAAGAAGCGAAAGGCTTCTCAGAACTTTGCCGTGGTTGCCCACAATGATCAAGCTGTCCCCAACCAACCAGCTTAACCCCCTGCTAGGAAGCCATACAACGGAACTGCACCCTTGTGCAACCAATGTAGCCTTCATCATCATGCTAGTGTGAAGTGCCTAAATGCCAAAATTGTGGACTTATAGGTCATACAGCAAGAGTTTACCCAGCTGCAGCTGCACCAAATCAAGCTGGCAACAATCCTGCTCAAGCTCGTTTTCCACCAGGTTCATGCTTCAACTATGGCGAGATAGGCCATTTCCGAAGAAATTGCCCAAAGCTTGCAAATACGAATCTAGCGCAGGGATGAGCATCTGACCGATTAGAAGACGATGTTGTTTAGAAATAATCAAGCCTTATGTATTATTTTCTTTTGTTGTCAAGGTCTATGAAACAGTTGTTGTTGTTGTTTATCAATAAATCATTTATTTTCATTGCAGTGTACAAATGTGATTGCATGTATAAACAACAAATCCCCTACGATACCGACAACCAAGGAACCGTGTTCCTTATAGAACAGACTATCCCCAAAATTCTTCCATTTTATGATCTCTTGCGTTTTCCACGAAAATCCTAAGTACCCATTTCTCCCAAGGAAACGGAGTACAAGGCGCAAGTTACAACTCTGGACAAATACCCAAAGTACCACTATAAATCCTTAATAGGGTACCTAAGGGTATTTTCGTAAGTTCTTGATTGTTGTCTACCTTAATTCGAATATTACGTTTCCTATAAACGAAATCGAATTTTTGGAAGATCATCGTATCTTTTCAGATAGATTCTTGAGGACGTTGAAGTCCATCGACTGGGTTCCTGGTGTACCTTGAATACCCATGTTCAAATCGATAACAAGATAATAACAAATTAATAACCAAGAAAACAATTATGTACTTATGTGTTTATGGGTTGACCTAATTAAAGTTGTCTCAAGCTTGTTCAAATTCTATCCCCTTCACATTATAACAAACTGTGATTACTATGCAAGGAATTACGTAATTTAGGATGCATACATAATTATGGAATTTAGTGCACAGAAACCACAGCAAGTTTTGTCATGTGTCTAGAGTAAACTCTATTCATTTCTGATGAAGCACCCGTTGAGGAAATATGAACTACCTATTCATTTTTTCCGTTTCTAAAGAATATTCGTTAAGGGAAATGAATATCCATTTGATTATTATTTCATTTCCATTTCTGAAGAATACCTGTTGATGAAAATGATCATCCGTTCATTTTCATTTCTGAAGAATATCTGTTAAGAGAAATGAATATCCTTTTGATTATTCTTTCATTTCCATTTCTGAAGAATACCCGTTGATGAAAAATATCATCCGTTCATTTTCATTTCTGAAGAATATCCGTTAAGGGAAATGAATATCCTTTTGATTATTCTTTCATTTCAATTTCTGAAGAGTACCCGTTGATGAAAATGATCATCCGTTCATTTTCATTTCTGAAGAATATCCGTTAAGGGAAATGAATATCCTTTTGATTATTCTTTCATTTCCATTTATGAAGAATACCCGTTGATGAAAATGATCATCCGTTCATTTTTATTTCTGAAGAATATCCGTTAAGGGAAATGAATATCCTTTTGATTATTCCTTCATTTCCATTTCTGAAGAGTACCCGTTGATGAAAATGATCATCCGTTCATTTTCATTTCTGAAGAATATCCGTTAAGGGAAATGAATATCCTTTTGATTATTCCTTCATTTCCATTTCTGAAGAATACCCGTTGAGAAAAATGATTATCCATTCATTTTTCGTTTCTGAAGAATATCCGTTAATGGAAATAAATATCCTTTCGACACCTGACAAAGAACCCATTGGAGAAAGTGAATCGTCCATTCATTTTCACTTCGAAGTATATCCACTGGGGAATGACAGGGTTATGCCTTGCATAAAAATCTTTGATGGGTTACTCTATGCAAATAGATCACACCCTAGATTACATTCAAGACAATTATTTAACACAGCATCACAGACATACTCCTACGAATAAATTTCGGGACGAAATTTCCTAAAGTATGCGAGACTATGACATATGTGTCTCTTTGACCATCAAAACAAATACCAAATCAATGAAATATTGTGTTTCATACTTGGGATTTTTATAAATATGTGCATCATTTGCACATATCAATTCTTGTTCGATTTCGAGCTTTAAATCGCTTTCTGGAAGATTATACGCGATCTGATGCGTAAATATAATCATTTTAATGCAACAAACACTCTGGAACAGTGACATAGGCTTAACATACCTTAAATAACCTTTACATAACTTAGAAATAAGTTTTGAAGGGTTTGGTGTGTTGAAATCAAGTTTATTCGATCGCAGGGACTATTTGCGTCAAACTGCAAAAGTATACCGAATCGAATGATAACGGACAATCCGGAACTTGATCATAAGTTAAATATGCCCTAAATATCCTTTACATAGCTTAGAAATAGGCTTTGAGATGTTTGGTGCGCAAAAATAAACTTTTTGATCAATAGGGACTAAAAGCGTCAAAAAGTGCATAAGTTTGCATTTTTCGCGCACATCTTACGTTCTGAATATATCCGGACATTCAAAAATTTATGTAATCATTAAAATACTTTATTTTAGTGATTGGCATGATAAAATTCCATTCGTCGCGTAATTTGGATCGTTTTTCGCGTCCGTTCGTGTTTCGTCGTAATTAACCGAACAACGCAACAGTACGACCAAACGAACCGACATCTGACATATTTTTGAGCATATTTTAAGTTCCCTATACTTTAACTTCATTTTAGAGCCTTGAAATGGGGTTAACGGGGGCATAAACGTGTCAAAAATGCATCGAAAACCAAGTTTCTGGGCTGTAGGGACCATTTCTGACAATCTGCCAAACTATGGCTCAGGAGGGGCGCGTAAGACTTCTCTAACTCTTACGCGGGGCGCGAGAGACCCCCAGTTCAGCAGAAAGTTGATTCCAGCTTGATCCAGCTGTTCCCATGGTTTGCAAATGGTTTTAATCAAGCTAGGCACGGTCCAGATTGAAGCTCGTTTATCGAGGAACGATCCTAACGGTTGTGGATTTCCTATAAATACCCAACCCCAATTCTTTTGTTCCTTACAATCGATCTGAATTTCTCTAAGTTGAGGTTCCAAAACTTCATACCTGAGAACATTTAGATCAATATCTTCATTGCTTGGACCCGTTGTAAGTTTCTTTCGTGCTTTTATGCGTTTTTATGCATAAAAGTCAAACAATGTCTGACTTTCTGCTTTGACCAGTCTTTGGTCAACACAAAGTTCATTTGAACTTTGCAACGTGAGCGTAATCACGATGGTTATAGTCGCGTGTGACTATACCTACTGATTACCACGTTGATTAGGTGTAGTGACGAGTTATAGTTTCGGTCAAAATGCGCGTTTATGCGTATTTTACAACCAAACTATTCTTGGGTATCAAAACCGTTTGTTTTGATATCAAACTTGTTTTCAAACCTTATTAACCATGTTTTAACATGTTTAACTCGTCACTTTTAGATTAGTGCTTGTATAGGGTCGTAAGATAAGCTGTCTAAACAACCGCTTAGACTTTCGAACCCGACCCGTTTGGTCGATCATTAGGATCCGACCAAACATATTTTGTGACCATAGTTGTATAAGGAATAACCTTTCGAGGTTATACCTTATGGTCACTTCGTTTAGTTAGTTGTATGATAGGTAGTTTATAGCCTTAGGAAAATGACCAAAATGCCCTTTTTATGCATGAATTCATTTTCAGCATATGTAACTCAAACTTTTGTCACTTAACTGATTATGCAACATGTTTAAACATGTTTAGGCATATAATACTTGTTATAGGACTAGTTAGGCGTTCCGAACGCGTTTTGCGCGAACGACGCGTTAAAGTAGCGTAAGCTACCTAAACGGGTCGTAATGGGTCGTAAGCACTTAGGTTAGGTTTTTTTTTAGTATGTAGGCTTTGTTAAACCATATCACATGAGTTCCAATACTCATTTGGTTTACGAAACCTCATCCTATCCGATCTTCCGATTTAGGTCCGGTTATTAACATAGTTACCTATAATAGGTGTCGTTTGATTTTCCATGATCCCTCTAGCTTTGCTTGGTTGTTATTCAAGAATTATAAGCATTCTCAAGTGAGTACATAGTCCCCTCTTTTACTGTTTTAAACTATTTTGGGGTGAAACACATGTGCCTACTTGTTATTTTCGTGCTTTTCACGCTTTTATATCATATACTTGCTATGTTCATTAGTACGCATATTGTACATGATTTCATTATGTTTTGCTATGTATGTTCACTTGGCATGCTAGCATATTGATTTTCATATATTACATTTTGTTGCATATGTTCATACAGCATATGGACACATTGTTTTACATTTTGAACCGTTTTGTGTTGTTTGATCTTTGTGAATTATTTGTACTATTGGAACCGTTTGAAACTGTTTGATTTATGTGAACCGTTGGGTTAGGGAAGTCATTAGGTAACGGGGCGAGTGTAATGTGATAAAAGCATGGTGGATACGCCGCTGGTACTTCCTATATATAAGTGCTTTTAACACATTATATATCGTTGCGTTATCTAGATCACTTGGGCAAAGGTTATCAAAACAAAGTTATATTACAAGGTTTTTCTAATAATATAAACCATTCGAGTTTTATTACAAAAACAATTTACGATTTGGGCTTACAAAACAAATGTTTTGAGTTAAGATTCATGGCATCGAGATTTTAAAAATTATAACTACACTGTTTTGACTTAGTTATTTCAATTTACATTACAAACATTTTACAAAACTTGGTTTTCTAATTATCAATTAACAAAGGTGTTCAAGTTATTTTCAAAATATAAACGAGTCATGAATCTGACACTCACATAAAACCTATGTACTCGGCGGCATTTTTATGCTGACGTATTTTAACATGTGTTTCAGGTACCGTAGTTGGTGATGTTTGATGATGATATTGATGCATGCTCACATAGGAATGGACAAGGCAATAGTGACTTAATAACAATGAAAGTCAATTTGTTCATGTTATGTTTCTAATTTCAAGACAATGGAACAAATTTAATTCAATAAAACAGAATTTTTATCCATGTGTTGTGAAACAATGATTCTGTTACGACACTCCTCGACGTTTCAGCCGCGGTTTGTTGTTTTAACGCGGTCGAGGTGTGACATATGCCTTCGTATATGATTATGTCGTGTGAATATATCTTTTTATACTTATGGTAGTAATTCAAACTTGTATACTCATAAATGCTCTTTTGTGTTGACACGTGCTTTAATATGTATTGCAGGATCTTGATGACGTTACATTGAAAGAAATCTAGTAGGACGGCTAGAAACGCATTTTAATTTCTAGTTCGTGTATTGTATGATTTCTACGTTACAAAATGTTGTATTTTGTTTCCAAACATTGTATCTTTGCTATAGTAATAAAATGAATTTTGCTTATTAAATAGTTGTCACAAATAGTCGTTATGAAGTCTCTTACAATCTCGTTTTCATCTCTCTCCAATGTTTCTACCATTGGTTGGTGTGTAATGTCACACCCCGACCGAGTAAAACAACAAACCGCGACGGAAACGTCGGGGAGTGGAGCAACATAATTATTGTTTCACAACCATGGTATTTAAAGTTTCGGTTTTATTGAAATAAAAGTGGTTACTGTTGGGATTGAACCCTACCAAAGGAACATATAATTAAAGCCAAAACTGGATCAGAGCAGTGGATCCAGAATAAGCAGATGTTATATATACAAGTCTCTCCCCTTGAAAGTGGTTTCAACATCTGCTGACCTCCTATCTACTGATCGTACAAAATGCTGACCTACAAACTGTTGATCAAGTAAAAGACTGATGGAAGACTAAAACTCTGCTGTTCAATCTACTGCCTTGAGTCAAGCTCTGCTGATCATGACAAGTACTGCTGGGTTCACATCAGTGGAAGGATGCAGCAGTAGTTTAGATGTCTTTATGTAATGAAATGTAATAACAGTAGTTAGCATAGCAGAGGTTGTATAGATCAGAGGTTAGAGTTTGTTAGGAGGTTAGATGTCACTTTCATGGTGACGTCAGCTTAGATGCTTCAGTGGTTTGCTCGTGCCTATAAATAGAACAGTGCTCTGTACTGTTCTATTAGCTCTTTCAATATCTTCTTCCTGCACGAACAAATACTGTGAGCTCAGGATGAGGGGAAGTTTGTTGCATACTTGCAAATTGTAACCGTTGTTGAAATTAAATTCAATCATTCGGTTCAATGTTAAACTTGTATGTTAAAAGCAATTCTCCTGTTTGATTGTGAAAAGTTTGCTTCCATCTTAATTCCCCTGCACAAATCATTCATCTTCATCTTAATTCAAACGTAAAACACAATCAAAACCAAACTCAGATCCTAACAATTGGTATCAGAGCCAGGACAGTCAAATTTGATTTAACAATCATTTTGACATAAATACTTCAGCTCATAATCGTTGATACTGATAGTTTGTTCGTTTTGTTGAAAAACAGAGCAAGGTTTAATCACCATCAAAGTTGATTAATCAGTGCCTGTAAAACAACCAGGATGACGTCACAATTACAAGATGATAAGAATAACATTGGCTCTCTTTTCAAACCACCTATGCTTAAACGTAATGAATACAACATCTGGGAGAGAAGGATGGGTCATATCCTTGCTCAACAGAACACTGGATGTTGGAGGTCTGTTGTTTTTGGTCCCCATGTTCCTATGGTGCCAAGTGCTGAGGAAGCAAAGAAGTCCGTACCTAAACCATCTGAAAACTATATTGAAACTGATTTTCAAAAGTTCGAACTCGATGCCAAAGCATTTAGCATCATAGCATCCGCATTACCCAATGAGATATATGCTGGACTGTTACATTGTAACAGTGCCAAAGAATTATGGGATGCACTTAAGGAACAATTTGGGGGAACTGAAGAAGTAATTGAGAACAATAGGGAAATTCTGAATCAGCAGTATGAAACCTTCTGTCACATTAAGGGTGAATCATTGACCCAACAGTTTGAACGTTTCAGTTGTCTCATCAGTGAGCTAAGACTTGTTAAAGTTGAAATTCCAAAATCAACACAAAATAGAAGGTTTCTTAGATCACTACCTGATAAATGGGACACAATTGCATTTGTGACTAGAAACTCTGCTGAGTTCAAAGATCTAGCCCTGACCCAACTTCATGGTAGACTCCTGACCTATGAAAGGGAGTTAAACCAGAAAAAGAAGTTGCAAGTGTCTGGTAAAGTTGCTGATGATTATTCATTTGGCAGCACAACTCTGTTTGGTCAGGAAGAATATGGTAGCAGTAGTAAGGATCAGGGTTATGATCACTTTATTGATATAACTGCTGGTGGAAATTTCAACAACCCTGATTCTCACTCTGCCAATTATGCTTTTACTGCAAATTGTGAAAACCAAATGTCAGATAACTTGTGTTTTGAACTCAATGATTTGCAACACTTTGATCCCACTGACTTAGAAGAAATGGACATTTTGCATCAATTGGATTTGCTTAGTGTAAGAACAAGCAAATTCTATAAAAGAACAGGGAGAAAATTCCCAGGGTTACATGGGAATTTAAAAGTGGGGTTGGATAAGTCAAAAATTAAGTGCTATAAGTGCAATAGGCTAGGTCATTTTGCTAGGGAATGCAGAAGTCAAACCACTGGTCCAATAATCACTCATCCCAGCTCAAATCCTAGACCACAACACTAAAGCACTGTGCACTATACCCAATATACCCCTGCTGCCCATGTTAACACTGCTCACTATGCTGCAACCCCTGTGCCTGTGCATTATGTTCAAACAACTGTTCCACAAATTCAGTATGTTCAAACCCCTGTCCCTCAAGCACAAGTGCAACCTGTTGCACCTCAACCAGCTGCTCCAACAGTAACACAACCAGATCAGCAAAGCTTTTTCACTCAAGGCTTTGTTGACTGGAGCAGCATGCCTGATGAGCTTGGTGATGAAAATTTTACACTCTATGCTTTTAATGATCCTTCTAATGATGAATTTTGTTTGATGGCATTAGATTCAATACCAGAAGGGGTAGAAACTGAAGGTGAATAGTTAAGTGTTGAAACAGTGGATAAAGTGGCTGAAGTAGTGGTTACTGCAGTTGCTGGTGAACTACTGCTGGGAGAAAATTCAGAAACCCTGATTGAACCACTGATTGATCCTTGGTCCAAAGAAAACAAGGAAGAAAAAGAAGAGGAGAAAGAGGGTCAGAAAGAAGAAAGAGCTGATGAAGAAAATACTCATCAATGTGATTGTGCCATGATGGCTGCTGCCAAGGTATCACCTCAAGTTCTTGAAAAACTATGTTCAGACAAATGCATTATTGCATTTGCTAACATCAAAGAGGTAAATGAAAACCTTAGGGATAAAATCTTAACTGATGAAGTCAAATTTGAAAAGTCATTAAAAGAACTTAGAAACAAATTGGCTGAAAAAGATAAAGAGATCAGCAGTCTCAAAGAAGAGCAGAGCATAACCAAAACTCAACTCCAAACTATGGTAGAAAAATACCAAGTTTGCAAAAAGGAGTTAGAGTCCACCCAAATCACTTGTGAAAGATGGGTGGAATCTTGTAAAGGGTATGAGGTTATGCTTGAGAAATAACTTGAAAGAAATGTCAAGTTTGGTGTAGGATATAGAAAATATGATGATCTTGTAAACACTGCTGGAAAACAAGCTGGTTCATCTGAAATTAAACCAACCAACAAGAATGGCCAAGAGGTTAAAATAACCGACAAACTTGGTAACAAAATCACTTTGGAAAGATCTGTGGGGTCCTCAACTTTTGAGGAAATTGAGAAATACCAATTTAAACCCACATGGTCTGATGAGTGTGACATTCTTGAAAATTTCAAGCCTATGGACTTTACAACCACTGATGGTGTCACAGCTCCAAAAGCAAAGGTCATTCCTATTAAAGACATCCCAACAGTGGTTCAAAACTCTGTTGCAAAGGAGTCTGAGAAAAGGAAGAAAAGAGAAAAAGGTCAAAAACTTGTTTTGTGAATTTTGTGAAAAGAGAAACCATCTAACAAAAGACTGTTTTCATCTAAAAGCATATGATCTAAACAAAACA
>JARYGA010018408.1:0-36198 GCA_030545235.1 Helianthus tuberosus | reverse complement strand
AGGTGACCATATATCTCAAATACTACAACTTTTACACAACATATATGCTTTTAACCAACAATATTTGCAAGTTTAGTGGACTTTAATGCTTCAAAATGCAAGATTCCGAGTTTTAATCATCATACATCTTATTAACCACCTTAGATTAGTTAAAGTATGAGTTTTAAGCATTATACCTCTAGCTCAAGGCTAGGGAAGAATCTAAGCACAAATCGAGTGGATAAAAGCAAAGTAGAGAGGTCCTTCGCCTTCCGTTTGCTCCAAGACTCCTAATATGTGACCCTTAACACTTGTGTGACCTTGGAATGGCTTGAACAAGGCTCGAAAAATTGATGGATGCTTAGGGGTGTTTGGCCGTAAGCTATTAGAGAGAAAGAGAGAGTGTGTTGTGATGGTGAGTTTGGGAAGATGATGGTTCACTTATATACACAATCCCCTTGGTCCATTGGATTATATGTCTTATGAAGTACAAGACATATCTTCATGAAATCCAAGGATAGATCATAGGAGATTTTAGGGGATTAAGTAAATCTTGTGTGGGGCCACACATGGGCCGAAATTCAGCCAATGGGGGGGGGGGGGGTAAAGTGTAAGTTCTAACCACTAATTACTTACACTAGTTAAGTTTCAAGCGTCTTGGTTAGGGATTAATGTGTTGTTACGTTATAAGGGGTGTTACGGTGTTCGGGGACCATAACTAGCTAAAAAAAAAAAAAAAAAACAATGCTTCTAGCATTATTTTGGTGTTCCGGGTATAGTCCGGTTGTTCGGTTACATACCGATTCGTTAAAGTGCTAAATTACACTTTTTAGTGTCGTTTAAGTACCTTTCTTGTACTCTTTCAACTCCCAACACCTAGGGAAATATTCTGGATAATAAAACGACATTTCTGCATAATATTTATGTGTCTAAATGCTGAATTATTGCTGAATTTTATAAATTCTGCACTTAAAGTGCGTTTCGGGTGCTTTTTAGTGCTTATTTTTGCTTTCGTATTGCATATATATTAACCCTTGTATGTATTCTTGGGTTGTAATGCATTCTTGTTGTCGGACCTACACCTAGGCCTCAATTCTGATGTCTGACTGCTTTCTGCAGTTCTGTTGACACATTGTGTCTTACCGGTGAGTTTACTATTATTCTGACGCAACGCTCTCGTTTATGCATAACGCAATATTTTGTAGTATACAACATGCATGAATTCACTTGTTTAATCATGTGTTCAGACATTGCTGACAATTAAACTCATAATTGCAGTCATTAAGCAATAATTATAGTGTACGGAAATTACCGGTTTGTGCCAGTTGTCACATGAATTACATCGCCGAGCTTGAAAACAATCTTCTGAGTATTTCTCAGATCTGTGATAGGATGTATACAACGCACTTCACAGACAAAGAATGTTTGATCTTAAAACCAGGATTTGTTGTTCCCGAAGAATGGATTATCATGAGAGCACCAAGATTCAATGATCTGTACATGCGGGATATGAGTGTAGCAACTACTACCATGGGTCAGGCTCATTGTTTTATGTCTAGAGCAACAGAGAAAGAATCACAGTTGTGGCACCGAAAAATGGGTCATATACATTTGAGAAAAATGAATCATCTGGTGCATAATGATTTGGTTACTGGTGTTCATGTGAAAGGTTTTCATCTTGAGGGGGAGTGCATTAGCTGCATCAAAGGAAAGCAAAAGAAGAAATCACACCCCAAAGAAAATTCAATCTCAAGACCTTTAGATTGACTCCATATGGATCTGTTTAGTCCAATAAACGTCAAAAGTATTACAGGGGATCTCTACTGTCTAGTGGTAACAGATGATTATTCAAGATTTTCTTGGGTATTATTTCTGAAGTCAAAAGATGAGACGTTTGATTGTTTGATGACGCTTTTCAAGAAGATGGAATATTTGTACCAGACACGCATTAGAAGATTACGTAGTGACAATGGTACTGAGTTCAAGAATATCAAGATGGAAGAGTATTGTGATGAAAGAGGTATATTGCATGAATTTAGTGCTCCTTACACTCCACAACAGAATGGAGTAGCTGAAAGAAAGAACATGACACTAATTGAAACGACCAGGACAATGCTTTCTGATTCCAAGCTACCTGTTAATTTTTGGGCAGAAGCAGTATCCGCCGCATGCTATACGCTCAACAGGGTTCTCACTGTTAAGAAATTCAACAAAACATGTTTCGAGCTGATCAATAACCGCAAACCAAATCTGAAGTATCTTGAACCATTTGGGTCACCCTGTACTGTTTTAGAGCCTTTTGGAAAGTTTGGTCCAAAGAGTATCGAGGGAATATTTGTGGGATACTCAAGTCCTTAGAAACGAGTCTTTGTTCCAAGCTTGAAGCGGATCATCGAAGCACAACATGTTGAGTGTCAGGGGTATACTATGCCACCGCACCGGCGATTCATGGCGCTTTCATTATGACACTTTGTGGAATTCATTTGACATGGAAAAAGAAGAGGAGGAAGAAGAAGATTTCTTTGACGAGTTGGATATTCTAAGGGAGTACTAGTCATCTCAGGAAAGGTTCCCAGCTGAATCTTCAAGACGCCAAAGGCATACTTCAAATGACGATGAAGCAGGTCCAAGCAATGCTGGAGAACATGATGATATTCAACAAAAGGAAGTTGCTCATGATAATCAGACGGCAGTCAATGATAATCAAGAATCTGATAACATGCCAGTATTTGATCATGGTGATTCAGATTCTGAGGGGGACATGTCTCGTACCAAGATTTGACAAAGCGCTGTATGGTTTACACCAGGCCCCGAGAGCTTGGTACGAGACATTGTCTCAACACCTGCTAGCCAACAGCTTCATTCGTGGAAAAGTGGACGCCACTCTCTTCACCAAAGAGGTCGACGAACATCTTCTGATAGTGCAGATATACGTGGACGATATCATATTTGGTTCAACGAATGGAAATTTGTGCAAAGACTTTGAAAAACTTATGAAGCAAAAGTTTGAAATGTCATCGATGGGGGAGATGAAATTCTTCTTAGGTCTTCAAGTTGATCAACTTCCTAAGGGAATTTTCATACATCAAACGAAGTATGTTCATGATATTTTGGAGAAATTCGGGATGTCAGGTTCTACTCTAGCTGCCATCCCATTAGCGACGAACCATGGGATAAACCCTGATCTCACCGGAGAGAAGGCAGATGAAACGTTGTATTGTTCCATGATCGAATCGCTGATGTACTTGACTGCTTCAAGACCCGATATTATGTACCCAACCTGCCTCGCAGCAAGACTTCAATCTAATCCTAGAACTTCGCATATGGTGATTGTGAAAAGGATATTATGCTACCTGAAAGGAACTCCATCGTTGGGGTTGTGGTATCCAAGAAAAGGCAATTTCACGCTCAAAGGGTATTCCGATTCTGATTTCGGATGCTGCAAAGTTACCGCAAAATCAACAACAGCGGGATGTCAGTTTTTTGGACCACGTTTGGTCACCTGGCAGTGTAAGAAGCAAACCTCTGTGGCTCTATCCACATGTGAAGTGGAGTATGTATCTGCTAGCAGTTGATGCTCTCAGGTCTTGTGGATCCAGCAACAGATGCGCGACTACGGTTCGCAATTTCTAAACACCCCTATCTTTGTTGATAATGAGGCAGCGATAAACATTACTAAAAATCCAGTTCATCACGCTAAAACCAAACATATTGAAATTCGTCATCACTTCATTCGCGATTGGTTCGAGAAGAAGTTGATACGAATTGAGAAAATCCACACTGACGAACAAAAAGCTGATTTACATACCAAAGCATTTGATAAAACACGTTTTCAATATTTGCTAAAACTGAATGGTATGAAGCTTTTATCGGTGTTGGAAGAGGTTCTTGGTGTTGATGTAGGAGACATTGTAGATGATGTTGAGAAGCAATCTGCAATGGTTTGTCGATTTTTTACCTGTTTTGGTATTTAGGGGGAGAGTATAGGGTAATATTTTTTTCAGAAAATACAAAAACAGTAAAAAAATTCAAAAATACAAAAACATGAGATATTTTAAAATCCAAAAACAATAGAAAACTAGAAAAGAGCTTGTTTAAAAAGGGAAAATGATAGTACATCGGCTTGACAGTTACGGTATGCTAAAGAAATGGAAAGTTTAAAAAGTCTTAAACAGTCTCGCTGATGATGTGCCGATAGGTTTTTACACATTTAGTTGGTTTGTTCGGGATATAAACCTAAATTTTACTTACTTATTTCGTGGGGAACACTACTTGGATATATAGGTAACCCTTGAAATCTTGTTTGAAAGATCCCTCTTTCTGAGATACTAGGTCTTTATACTCAGTGATATCTGGGGTATTATACCGGGACTTCATATTTTGCGGAAGCAATGGCCTAGTCCCCGGAGAATACTTTACCACTTGCTTGAAATATAGCGACGCCCTCACGGTTTCGCATTTAACCCTTTACAAATATCAATGCTGTTGTAAAAAAGATGCTCTAAAGGGGACCCACTAAAGTCGAACCGTCATCTCTCTGCTGAACGGAAGTTCTGACCGGAGCTCTCACGGTGTCGCATTTAACCCTTTACAGATATCATCTGTGGTATACTCACCTGTAAGATTGAATATTGGGATCTGAATACGGGAGTATATTCAAGAGGTGGGATAAGTCTTAAAACACTAAATCCGTATCCTGGACAGATTGAAATGTGTGTGAGAATTTAAGTGGATCAGTATATCGACAATCTAAGTGAATTGTTTAATTCTGAGTATGAAATTAAAGCTTAACGGTACTTGTGACTTGTTGAATAGCTGATATGATTCTCTAACACGCTCACCAAAAATATGTTTGTAAATAGTTTACTTTTATTGCATTTTAGTTCTGTATTTCATTTCTAGTTTAGAAGCTTTATTAAAAATCCAAAAATATTTTTCATTTCTGCTTTATTTTCTGACAAACTAAAGTGGAAAGCTGATCTTCAGATTCAAAATTGAAGCAGATGCAGGAAGTTTTTGGACTGGAGGATGAGGAGAGCTTATCTTGATAAAATCTGATTGTTGAAAAGCCAAAAACAAGTTCATTAATTTGAAACTTGTAAATTTTCAGAAAATTGTTTGAATACATTGAATAAATGTCAGTGTGATTTATCTCAGGTCAACCAAGGCCATTAAGTTGGACTTGGTGGATAAATTGAGTAATCAGGGTCATTTATTTGGACCTGAATACTTAAGTGGATTTCTAAATTCTGACATATTCATCAAAATGAAGATAAATGGTAAGTATGAATTGAAACTGTTATTGTCATATATCTTATAGTTAGGTAGAGATTGTGCAGATACCAGGTTTGAATTTGAGAAAGCAGCTAAGCAAGGTCCCAGCCTACTGATAGGGGGAGTCCGAAGACTTAAAAGTCAGATGCAGTTCCTGGATCTACATTCAAGGGGGAGCTTGAAGATATTAAAGATTCAGATTCAGTGATTTATGCTAGCTGTTGATTGAAGAGAAGAATTGAAGGAAGCTTTTACGTTGTCAAGACAATTTGGAAAGAGACAAAGACTAAAGACTAAAGACTCGATGCCGAAGACTTCGTCAACATCTAAGGGGGAGTCTGTTGGTGCATCTAGTGTCTGTTAACTTCGTCTTAATCGAGTCTTATGTCTAGATAGGATAAACGAGCACACAACAGGGTTGAAATTAGGGTTTTATGTGTGAAAGTGGGTGATTCCACTTGAAAATGACAATGTTCAGTTCAAGTGAAATCAACATGTTGATTCCGCTTGAAATGGACAGTGCCACATTCAAGCGAAATCAGAACTCTATATATATGAGTGTTTGGTTTTGATTTTTAGTAATGATTATGAGATATTAAAGATTCAGATTCTGTGATTTATGCTAGCTGTTGATTGAAGAGAAGAATTGAAGGAAGCTTTTACGATGTCAAGACAATTTGGAAAGAGACAAAGACTAAAGACTCGACGTCGAAGACTTCGTCAACATCCAAGGGGGAGTCTGTTGGTGCATCTAGTGTCTGTTAACTTCGCCTTAATCGAGTCTTATGTCTAGATAGGATAAACGAGCACACAACAGGGTTGAAATTAGGGTTTTATGTGTGAAAGTGGGTGATTCCGCTTGAAAGTGACAATGTTCAGTTCAAGCGAAATCAACATGTTGATTCCGCTTGAAATGGACAATGCCACATTCAAGCGAAATCAGAACTCTATATATATGAAAGTGCTGGTGTCATTTGGAGCGGAATTAGAGGTCATTGTTTGAGAGCCGAGGTGCTGCCGAATTGTAATCAGATCTGTAAAAGCTCAGGAAATCAGTAATAGATAAAGATTAGAAAGGAACAAGCTGTGTTGACGTCATTTACATTGATTCCGCCTTTGTATTTAATGATGAACTACTCAGATTGACTTTTTAGGGTCACACGAACGATCCAACATGTGGTATCAGAGCTCAGGACGAGGAGTTCATACCAATTCAACTTGATTTCATCGGATTCTCACACTTCTACTCCTTCTTTTCTGATTTGAACAAAATTTAACGGTTGATGTCACACCCCAACCACGTAAAACGACAAAACGTGGCGGAAACGTCGGGGAGTGTTGTAACAGAATCATTGTTTCACAACTATGGATTAAATAATTTCGTTTTATTGAAATATTGAACTCATTGTTTCAGTACAAATCAGATAATTACAAATATTATCTTTCAAGTTTTAAAGTCACTAAGGCACGAGTCCCTCCTATGTATAGCATGTATCAACAATCATCACATAGTAGTACCTGAAACATGTGTAAAAATAGGTACGTCAGCATAAAAATGCCTGTGAGATACATAGGTTTTATTTATGCATGATTCTTGACTTATAAGTTTAAAAGAATGTTTTAACAAAAAGTAGTATATTAAATATACTTTGGTTTTAAGAAAATGCTTGTAGTATATATAAAAATATACTTTGGTTTTAAGAAAATCGATTAGGTAATATATCAAAATATATTTCGGTTCCAAAATCGTTAAACAAATAGTATATTAAATATACTTTGGTTGTCAAAATAATCGTTTTCGATAGTATATCAAAAGTATACTTTGGATTTATGTAGAACATATTAAACTATGTTTTGGTTGAATAAATAACATATTTAAAATATGTTTTGGTAGTTAACAAAATATATGTTGTTTTGTACAATATCACACATGAGAGTATATCAAACTATACTTTTGGGAGTATAATAAAATATACAATAAAAGTGTGATTTAAGAATTCAATCAGACCTAGTGCATCAAAATACACCTTTGAGACTATAGGAATACCACAAAGGCAATCCCTATTTGGATGGAGAAACAAATTGGTTTCAGACATTCCATGACTACAGGAATGGGGTGTCAAATCCTATAGCGCTATATCATACTACCAATCGGTCTGGTGAACAAAATAAGTACTATCCAACAATTAATTTTATACTCTTTGGAAAAATTAGAGTTTAAACCATAAATAATCATTCGGTTTGTCAAAAGATAAGTACTAATATGTATAATCAATTATACTTAGAAATCGTGAACATAACAAATAGGTACACATATTTCACCCCAAAACATTTAAAACAGTAAAAGAGGGGACTATGTACTCACTTGAGGGTGCTTAGAAGTCTTGAACAACAACCAAGCAAAGCTAGAGGGAGTACGGAATCAAACGACACCTAATATAGGTAACTATGTTATTAAACGGCTCCTAAACCGGGAGATAGGATAGAATGATGTTCTATAAATCAAATGAGTAATTGAACTCATATGGTATGATTTAATAGAGCTAACATTCTGATTTGAAAGTCTACCTAAGTGCTTTTGACCCGTTTCGACCCATTATGGTAGCACAACCTACTATAACGTGTCGGTTGCGCAAAACTATGTTTGGATGGTTATCAATGAGCTATGTCAAGTCTTACATGCCCAATTATACACTAACATGTTACTAATTCAGATTAGATGTCAAAAATATATTCACATATGCACATTACGGATTTATGCTATAAAAGGGCATTTTGGTCATTTCATATGGGCATGTAAACCAATTAACGAATAGTTAACCAATCCTATGTGATCATAAGGTATAACCTCAAGGGTTATTCCCTATGCAACTATGATCATTAAGCAAGCTTGGTCGGATCCTAATGATCGACCAAACGGGTCGGGTTCGAAAGTCTAAACGGTTGTCTAGACCGCTTAACTTACGACCCTAAACAAGCACTAAACTAGTAGTGACGAGTTAAACATGTCAAAACATGTTTAACCTACTTAGAAAACTGATTTGGTATCAAAACAAAGTGTTTTGATACCAACAAGTAGTTCCGTTGCAAAATGCGTGCTAAAACACATTTTGACCGAAACTTTGACTCGTCACTACACCTAGTTAACGTGGTAATCAGTAGGCATAATCACTAAGGATTATAACCAATGTGATTACAATCACGTTGCAAAGTTCTACCGAACTTTGCGTTGACCATTGACTGGTCAAACTGAAAGTCAAAACTGTTTGACTTTTTAAACTAGTAAGCAATAAAAGAATGAAGGAATGCTCACTAAAGGTCCTTGCTATCTTTTCTACAAAGAATAAGCTTCCAATCAGATGAGAGAGCTCCGAATTCAGATTAGAGAGGAGAAAAGAAGGAAATGAGCAAATGAAATGGAAGTTGGCCATGCTATTTATACTTGTTGGTGATCAACAAGATCAAGACATGTGTTTGTGTGGCCAAGAAGCAAGAAATCCTAGCCATACAAGTGTTAGAGGCCAGCTAATTTGCTTGGAGAGGTGTTAACTTGGCTGCCACACCAAGAACTTGCAAGAACAGCCCCTAAAGTATCAAACAGATTGCAAAATATGATTTCTGGTCACTGGGCATGCCTTACTGACCATAAGGATATGAGCAATACGGTCCGTAGGCTACTTGCAGACCAGCAACTTTCAGAAATTGACAATTTAGTCCCTGCACTTGAGAAACTTGATTTTTGATGCATTTTTGACACGTTTAAGCCCCGTTAACCCCATTTCAAAGCTCTAAAATGTAGTTAAAGTATAGGGAACTTAAAATATGCTCAAAAATATCTCGGATGTCGGTTCGTTTGGTCGTACGGTTGCGTTGTTCGGTTAATTACGACGGAAGTCGTAACGAACGCAAAAACGATCCAAATTAAGCGACGAATGGAATTTTTGCATGCCGATCACTAAAATAATAATATTTTAGTGTGTACAAAAATTTTGGATGTCCAGATGTGGTCAGAACGTAAGATATGCGCGAAAATGCAAACTTACGTCGTTTTTGACACTTTTAGTCCCTGTAAGATCAAATAAGCATATTTTCGCACACCGAACCTATCAAAGCTTATTTCTAAGCTATGTTTAGGTTATTTATGGTATGTTTAGCTTATGATCAAGTTTCAGACTGTTCGACACCATACAATTTGGTATAGTTTCGTAGTTTGACACAAATAGTCCCTACGATCGAATAGACTTGTTTTCAACACACCAAACCATCCAAAACTTATTTCTAAGTTATGTGAAGGTTATTTAAGGTATGTTAAGCCTATTTTACTATCCCGGAGTATTTGTTGCATTAAACTGGTTATATTTACGCATTAGATCGCGTATAACCTTCCAGAAAGCGATTTAAGGCTCGAAATCGAACAAGAATTGATATGTGCAAACGATACACATATATATCCAAATCCCAAGTATGAAACACAATATTTCATTGGTTTGGTATTTGTATGATGGTTGAAGTGACACAGGTGTCACAGTCTCCCCTACTTTAGGAAATTTCGTCCCGAAATTTAATTTTAGAGGAAAACTTGTGAGGACAACTGTGACAGTTTTGCTTTCAAATAAATCCCTCGAACCTTAAGTAAAACTCTAGGCCTTGTCAGGATTCTTAGCGAAATTGTCAACTCTCAAAGGGAAGTCCTTGTAGTAACAAAACATGGAGTTTCGAACTACGGACAGAAGAAGGTTTCTTATGAAGACTATCATAGGAAACTTTTTTTTTTGGTAAAGGAGGACGTAACCCCCGGTAAAAAAATTAAAAATAAAAAGTATTTACATCAAACCTACTAACAAGGGACCTCACAAAAAAACCCATATAAGACCTGGTCCCTTGTCCTATTTATACAAAAAAACAACTCTAAACTATAAGCACACCAAATACAAGAATCAGAAATACTCAAATGCCGAATCAAACATTTAAACACACGGCAAATCTTCAACCAACGAATTTCAACCTTCATTCCAGCTTCCAGCCAATCCTTTGCTTCATGCACACAACTGAATACAATTTTCACCCTTCTCATAGACCATATCCAGCTCCTATCCATCTTGTCTGCAGCATAAATCTTTCCAGCACAAACTATCCAAAAGACACTTGCATAAATGACCATAACCCTTCCTTTTATCGGTATGCACCTTTCAGCATACTTCCCATTACCCAGCCTTGCTTTTGACCATACACATAATAAAACAACTAACCATTTACCAAAACTAATCCCAAACCCAAACATTATAATCTTATTACTATACTTAAAAAACCTTTCAATCCACCAGACCGCCTTAACAACATCGACATTAAAAATCCTATACCAACTCCCAAACTTCCATAAAATACCCAACACTCCATCCCACCCACCTTTCCTACCACCCAACAATTCCCCACTATCTATCAAACCTTTTACTTCAAACCTTTCCGAGCTAACTAACTTCCTTTTACTCTTTAACCCACCTAAACCATATAAAACAGCAGCTGTTATTCCCTCATTGCCCAGCAGATCAACATAACTATAACTATCCCCATCTTCCACACCAATCCCACATCTATTCTTCCTTAAAGTACTTCCTATAACAAACCAAACATAATATTTCCCCCTCAACCCCCAATCACAACTAGCCTGACTCAAGTTAAAAACAATAAAAGGCCCCTCAAAAAAACAAGACTTCCATAAAGACCAGGTTTGATTGCCTTTGCTAAGAACTACAAACTGACAAAAAACAGAAAAAAAGAGGTTAATGTCCTACCAGCCAAGGCAATCTCCAGCCTTATGTCTCCCAGTTGTGTGCACCCATTCAGCACAAAAAATCCTAAAACCCCTTCAAACACCACTGAAGCAGCTAGAATGGTTGATGCACCGAGTAGACTAGCCACAAAACAGAAAAATGGGTTCAAATTTCCTAATAAAGAACAACATAAACCAAAAAGAAAAAGATAAACAGAACTAATAGGCCAGGGATTTAGTAAGATGACTACCCTTAAAGCTTTTAGTACCCTTATTCCTTCTGTTCCCCAAACATAACCCACCCCCCAGATCCTTAAGAATCCAATCCAGCTGAAAATACAACACACCACACACAGAGGTTTCTGAAATATATCGAGGTTCTCAAGTCTTTGTATAGATCTAAAAATAAAACAAAAAAAAAACAGAGAAAAAATACCTATTAGCAAAGACTTGACCCAACCTTATAGCTCCCATGAATAGGCTAAACTCCAGCCTCATCATTCCTAAAGCCCAATCAATAACCGCAGACTTAGTACCAGTTCCAACAATGGACACAAGGACTAAGAGATTACTCACACACACATCACAACACCAAGAAAGATAGAACATCAAAGCTTTCAGAAGCAGCCACAACTGCCAGATTACTACCCAAATGTTATAAAATCTCCTTATTTCAGCTATTTCCCAAATATAACACCCCCCTCCCCTGATCCAAATGGACCCAAACAACACAACACACACAGGCTTCTATCCTAGAAAAGGGATTTCAAGTCTTTGTAAAGAACTAAAACCAAAAAATAGAGAGAAAAATATATACCTAAACCCAAAGACTTGAACCTTCCTTATATCTCCCAAGCATAGACTAACCTCCAGTCTCATCAAACCTAATCTCCAACTCACAACCGCAGACTTGATTATATGCTTAAAAAAGAGCACCATAATCAAGAGAACACACACACCCGAAACACAGCACCAAAGATAACACAGAAAACAAAAGGAAAAGAATAGAAGCCCAACAGGCCAGATCACTACCCTCGTATTATAGGTTCTCCTTATTTCAGCAATTCCCATCCCATTATCATCCCAACAACCCCCACCAGACCCAACCCCAACCCTTATATCCCAAATGACCCAGCACTTGACAATAAACCAAACCATCCTCAAACCAACAAAGTACCACCAATACCCCATCCCTTCAAAGCATTTATTCTCTTTCATAAAAAAATTCATCATAACACTCTCCATCCCCCACCTTAAACCTCCAGACACTTGCAGCTTCCCTCACACTACTAGAATCTTTTAACTTTAACCCCAAAATCCTCATTCTCACAGTATCAAACACTATACTACAAACTTGCAGCACAGATCTTTTATTACTATCAAAACATCTATTATTCCTCTCCTGCCATATAAAATAAATTGTAGCAGCAATTACCAACCTCCCAATAATTCCCCATATGGACTTAGACAGTCTATTATTTTCCAAATAAGCAATAATATCCGGCCAACTATTAGGAGCCCCTTCCAATCTTGAGAAAACTTTACATCTCTTCCAAACAGCCAATGCAAATTCACACTCAAAAAACAAGTGGTTGTGACTATCAGGGCATCTATTGCACAAAGCACATTTCAATTCCCCAACAAACCCCCAACTTAACAGCCTATCTTGAGTTAACAACCTATATTTAAAAGCCAGCCATGTTATAAATGCACGCCTCGGAATATTTTGACTAAACCACACTACATCACTCCACAACTTCTTAGGACCTCCCATACACAAACTTTTATACACTTTCCTAACCGAATATTCTTCAACGTGACCATTATTCAACCTCCATTCAACCTTATCTTTTCTCATTTTATCAAATTGCAGAAAGTTTAACTCAAACAACCACCCATATTTATCTTTCCATTCCTCTGCAGCTTCCAACTAATCCCATCATAAACTTCAGCCAATTTAGTGTTACTATTATACCCAGCAGCTTTAATGTCTCTTCTGCTAATTAAATTTACAAGAATGCCTTTTTCATGCCAAAGATCTAGCCATATCCTAACATTTTCCCCATTACCTATAATGGTACAGAATCTGTCCCAAAACAGACATCTATGATGCAGCACTTGCCTCCAGCTCCAAGAATCACTTCTAGATTCACTAACTTCCCAAATACTCTTTCCACACAATTTGTATTCATTAACCCATCTAACCCAAATAGTATCCTTATTGGATAAAACAATCCAGATATGCTTCGACATTAAGGCAATATTTTGGGTCTTCAAAGAAGATATGCTCAACCCACCTTGACATTTAGCCATACAAATTTCCTCCCAGCAAACCCTAGCCATACCTTTACTACCTTTCCCTTGACTCCACAGAAAACTGCTAAGCAACCTCTCAATTTCCTCACTAACAGCTGCCGGTAAGATATATAAAGATGCCCAGTAAATAGTTAAAGAGGATAGAACAGACTTTATTAGTTGCATTCTGCCCGCAAAAGATAGAAACTTCACTTTCCAGTCAGTTATCCTAGCTTTAACTCTGTCAATAAGGATTTTGCAATCCTTTTGATACAACATCTTAGGAGACAAAGGAATACCAAGGTACTTCATCGAAAATTTCCCAACATTGAAAGGTAACACCTCCAAGATTTGCTTTTGCATTAAAGAATTGACATTACCAAAAATGATATCACTTTTGCTCATATTAGGCACCAACCCCGATACTGCACTGAACTCATTTATAGCCTCTTTTGTAACCTCAATGGACTTCACATCAGCACCACTGAAGATAAACAAATCATCAGCAAAACATAAATGAGTCAGATTCAATTTTCCACATTTCTGATGATACTTAAACCCCCCATATCCTTTAATTCTTCTCATCAGCATCAAATTCAATACCTCCATAACCAAAGTGAATAGATAAGGTGAAATTGGATCCCCCTGTCTCACCCCTCTCTCCCCTTTAAAAAAACCCATAAAAATTGCCCTGATAAGCCACTGAATACTGGACAGATGTCATACAAACCATAACCCAATTCACAAATTTACTATGTAACCCAAATTGCTTCAAACACTCTTCAAGGAAACCATGATCCACAGAATCATATGCTTTTTGAAGGTCGATTTTAAGAGTAACCCTCGAACATCCCTGCTTCCATTCATACCCCTTAACCAGCTCTTGTGACAGCATGATATTATCACTAATCAATCTAGCAGGAACAAAAGCACTTTGATTAGTGCTAACAAGCTTACCCAAAAAGTTATTCAATCTATTACATAACACCTTACTTATGCATTTATAAATCACATTGCAACAAGCAATGGGCCTAAACTGATTAATAGAGCATGGTACTTTCACTTTTGGTACTACTGAAATAATCGTAGCATTAATTTCCTTCAAAAGCTTCCCATTGTTAAAAAATTCCAATACAACCCCTATAATCTCTTCCCCAATAACACCCCATGCTGCCTTAAAGAATTTAGCAATACATCCATTTGGTCCCGGTGCCTTCTCATCAGCAATCTGGAACATTGCTGTTTTAATTTCTTTTCTACTAACAGTACTAACCAAAAGATCAGCTTCCTGCTCATTAAGCTTATTTAAAAACAGTGAATCAGGATCAGATATAGGCTCAACACTACATTTTAACCCCATAATGCTCTTAAAATACTTAACTAAAGCATCCCTAACCTTATCCCCAGAATACTCATTCCCTTCCAAATCTTTAATAACACTTATCCTATTCCTGCATTCTCTATTCTTTACTGATTTATGAAAAAATTTAGTGTTTTGATCCCCAACTTTTAACCAGTGCACTCTTGACTTCTGTTTAAGCATATATTCTTCATCCGCAACAGCAGCTTTATACTCTTTAATATAAACAGCTTCTTCATCTCTCAAGTCAACATTATCAGGTTCCCTCTCAATATCTTGCTGAATTTTTTTCTAATTCAGTCCTTAATCTTTCAACCTTATCATGCAAATTCCCTTGAATATACTTCAGCTTCCTAAGCGGTTTCTTTAAACTTTTAAGCTTAGTCACCACCCTAAACATTTTACAACCCTCAACTCTTTTATCCCAACCTTCCTTGACAATAGGTAAGAACTCCTTCTTAGCTGCCAGAAAATTCCAAAATTTAAAAGGCTTAGGTTTTGATTTACCTTTAGATCCCAAAAAGAGCAAAGCCAGAGAATGATCAGAAGTATAAAAAGGACGGAACTTAGCAAATGCAGCCGGAAAAACATCCACAAAAAATTGATTTCCCATGACTCTGTCCAGCTTTTCAAGAATACCCCCACCAGTACCAATTTTTTGACTCCAAGTAAAGAACAATCCTGACATAGCAATATCATATAAATTTATCTCATTCATACAACTTCTAAAGTCTTCCATACCATAATTAACCCTCCTCTGTTCACAATTCTTTTCATTATGATTAAGAATAACATTAAAATCTCCAAGAACAACCCAAGGAGAATTCTTAACAACCCCCATAAACCTCACAAGATCATTCCACAATAACCTTCTACCCTGCACTTTAGTGAACCCATACACAAATGAGCAAATAATCTTCACATCCTCTTCCAACACAGAGACTTCACAATGAATAGCTTGCTCAGAATATTCAATAACATTCACCCTAACAACTCTAGGGTCCCAACCCACAACTATTCTTGTCACACCCTCAAAATCCACACGCGGAGTACTACCGCGAGGCGTGTGACTGACCAGGATCCAGCCACTAATTATTTTGAACGATTTAGTTATTATCACAAAGAATGGTATAATTAGCGACCAATTTAAATTTTTCAAAACATAGTTTAAGTTTGCAGCGGAAAGGAAAAGAGAACATATCATAATTTAAAACCACAAGTTTATTAATTATGAACTTACAAACCACGCACTCCAGCCGATTGCAATGTCCGTCCTAAATTGTATCGAGCAACCTGCAAAGCATGCAGTAGGGTGTCAACATAAAGTTGGCGAGTTCACGAGTTGTCCAGTTTTAGTTTTTGAAAACGTAAGTTGTTTAGATAAAGCATTTATAATCACGTCATGGGGAGCTACCCCATATGAAAGCTACTAAACTGGCATTACCGAAACTATTGACGAGAAGATTTTGTGCCCCGAGTCAATGTCTATCGTCATTGACCAAGATGCAAGGTATACTAGTTCACGCCCGATCTCCCCCGGTCACGGTGTGAGGTTGTCAAACCTAATAGCGCTATCAAATAATAACACGTTCGCCCCCGGCGATTAATCGGTATTATAAGCAGGGACTTTACATGATAGAGATTCGTTTAGTTTTGCTAGTTGTGATTTATAAATAATATCCAAACGTATCTCCCCCGGAGATAGTATTTTAAAAGTACCCATTTGCATTTTCCCCCGGAAATATTAGTTGAAAGTAATCTTTAAAGATGGCGGTTTGTTCGTGTCCCTCCCTGGGACGCATGCTTTTAGTGTGTGAACTCACCTTGGTTTGCTCGGCAGATAATTTACTCGTGTTACGCTGGTCAACCATACCCTATTATGGTTATTAAATATTTATTAGGTTCGTATGCAGAAAAAGTCACATATAGATTACACATATCTAACACATAGCACGGAAGTCATACTAGCATATACGGTATTGGGCCTATCCTAGCATATGAACAGTTAAACATTATGAGTTATACAATAATAGTAACACATAGTCCATAATATCAGTTTGTGCGGCCCAATAACTAAGCAATGCAGTCCAGTCGAAACCGGGTGGTCTCGACTCGAGACTATGAGGTCTCGAGTCGCAACCATGAGATCCTAAGTCGCCGTAGCTGGTCTTGAGTTGTCGCAACCTTGGAGGTCTCGAGTCAAGTCTCGAGTTCCCTGATACAAGTTTTGGTCTCGAGTTGTAGTTTTATGGTTTCGAGTCGCAACCGGGATGGTCTCGACTCGCATCCCAGCTGATGGAATCTTTCTAGAACACACAGAATATAACCATGTACTATCCAATCACATTTCACTAACATTTTTCATATATCATGCGCCCACAATTCAGATCAATGGTATATTATTTCAAATATCTTTAGAACATTCAGCAGTTAATCATCATACATTACCAAGAAACTAAGTTAAATCATCACTTTAATAATCAACACATTTCTAGTATGGCTTGTGCACAAAATCCTAAACCCACTGCTATTAAAATCCCAAATCAAATAAACCACTTGAAACAGTTAGACATATTCATATATCTAAAACAACTAAACGTACACATTTCGCATATTTAGCTAAAAAATCACCAGAGTGCAAATGATGGTTATATGTAATGCAAGGTTCATAATGGCACTTCATCCAAAACAGTTTACAAATAGTCTACAAGGATTATATCATTTCAGTCAATTTCAAATCTTAGAACAACATCCTAAGGCATCGAATATCAAACAAGTCATGCATTCATCTTGAACATTTGTTGTAGTTTTTTTTTTTTAAAGACTTAAAAAGAAACAGAGGACACAACTATACTTCATAGTGTACAAACAATTGATCAGCAAAGAGTAACAATTATTTCATCAGATTTATAGTAAACACAATACCACTCACTTAACAAGTCGCCAAAAGCAAAAGAAGAACCAAACGGAGCTATCACTCACTGGCCGATGGTTATGAATGGAGCTGACCGTTGCTGTTGCCCTGAGGTTTCCACTTGCGTCAAACCAGGACCACCCGCCACTGCTGTAGATAGCGGCGTTGCTGCTGCCGGTAATCGCTTCAACCACTGCCCGAAGTCCATCCCACCCATGTCGCTGCAATCTCGAACTAAAACAACGTATGATGCGAGCCGGACCACAAACCGTGCCGGACTGCCACCGTAGCGGCCTGACGGCCACCGCCGCTGCCGCCGCACCTGCAGGTCTGATCTGGGGGTGGGTGTGGTAGAGATTTGTGTGGTTTTTCGGAGTTGTGGGGAGGCAAAATAGGTGCGGCCGGTGAACCGAGAGAGATTAGGAAATGAAAGGAGGGTGTCTGAGGATGTTTATCGGAGAAACAGTCCAGTAAGCGGCTCCTGGTCGCCGGTGATCAGACAGAGATGAAGGGGTAGGTGTGCGGTGCAATGTTTTGTCGGATGAGGAGGGTGGTGGTTGGAGAGGTGCTGGTCGGAGAACAAGGGTGCCGGTCAGAGTTCCGATCTCTGGTTGATCGGAGATAGAGAGAGAAGGGTGAAGGTGAATGTTTTGCTTGTGTGCGGCTGAGACAAAAGAAAATAGGGTTTGGGGTGTTTTATAGTGTAGGGTTTCTAGGTGATTTGGGTTAGGCCTAGCCCAAGTGTGTGAGCCCGTTGAACAATTAGGAGCCTTGCTCAACCAACTGGCCCGGTTTTAATAATAGGATAACCGTAAATAAAATAAATACCCGAATAACTCTCTCATCGCGGATTATTATTTTGTAAATACATGATAATTATAATAAGAATAATAATAATAATAATAAAACAAGTGTGCATATTACTAAAATGCCCTTCTCTCGACAACGAGAGTGCGGGTTGTCACATTCTCTCCATGTTACAGGAATTTCGTCCTCGAAATTTAAGAAAAAGTCACGCGATTCACTCTACATGTATGCTTAGATTTCCATTATTATGCGTAGATACAAGCAGTTTCATGAAAGTCCACAGAACGAGCATGTAAGCCACATAGCACATACAGTCACATAGCACGAAAAATTATGTAGCACAAGATCCACAGGGTTCGTACGTATTTTACATAGTATAGAATTTCACAAAAGTAACGTACAGGAAAACCCAAAGTGTCACATTATCCCCAAGTTCAAGAAATTTCGTCCCGAAATTTAGCGCGCAGCCACTGACAAGCTAGTGTGTTTAAACGTTTTTTTAGGGCGATACATCACCCCTTGTTGGTTTGAAATTTCTCCCCGAAATTTAGCGGTAGCCTCAGCGCTGGAAGTAACGTTTGTAAACAACTGGGGATACATGCGCATCATCTGGTTTTCCCGTTCCCAGGTAAACTCTGGGCCATGGCGCGAGTTCCAACGAACTCGATCTGTTGGCATTATACCACGCTTGAGGGTTTTGATTTCTTGATTCCCTGATCTCAACCGGTTCCTCAATGAAGCATAGTTGGTTGTTGATCATGAGTTCCTAAAAGAACAACGAATGTTTCATTTGACAGACACTTCTTCAGATTAGGCACAAGAAAGACGTTGTGTAACGCATTCAGCTCTTCAGGCAGGTTTAGTCAGTATGCTACCTTACTGATCCTTTCGGTAAATTCGAATGGTCCAACGTATCACGGATTAAGCTTGCCCTGTTTGCCAAAACGTACCACACCCTTCCAGGGTGAAACTTTAAGTAGAACCCAGTCTCCGACTAGGAATTTTGCGTAGCTTTTATGACGGTCACGAGTTGCCGCCATGCATTGTCTGATCTGGGCAATCTTATTCGTTGTGTCAAGTACAAGTCTTGGGCCGGTAATTTGGCTTTCGCCAACTTCCGTCCAACACAGAGGTGTCAGGCGTTTGCGTCCATGCAATGCCCCAAATGGTGCTGTCTGAATGCTAGTGTGGTAGCTGTTGTTGGAAGAGAATTCTACAAAAGGAAGTGTCACTCGTATCCAAGGTCGATAACACATATTCCTAGCATACCATCAGTTTGCGGGCGATAAGCGGGGCTAATGCCTAACTGTGAGCCAAAGGTCTTTGTGCACAACCTGCGACGAATCGGATTGCAAAACGTGGGTCTCGATCTAAGATAATAGAGGTTGGCACCCCGTGCCTAGCAACTGCTTCTTACAAGTAGACAGCTTGCAAGTTTCGAAAACTTGTCATTTTCCTTGTTCTCAAGGAAGTGCGCAAACTTAGCTAGACAATTTATGATCCTCCAAATGGGCCTGGAGGTTGTGATGCTCTTGTCGGAGTCGGGATGTATTATGCAGACTTGTGTGCTTCACCCATCACAAGCTCTCGGAGGTTCCCGTAAGATGGAACCCAGATACGTTCCATAGAGTAGTGAGCGCAGTTGCCCTTGAGTTCGAGCGGCTTTTCCATGCCCCGCATGGACTCAGCCAAAGAATTTTCCGCTTTCAGAGTTTCTGCTAGCGTGTCTCAGATTCGATCAGGAGGTTCGAAGGAATGGTAAACTGTAACACACCTACATGCTTAGGTTTAGTCTCTTGCTAGCCCAGTCCGGATGATGCCTGATCGCGCATTCGTGATAGTTTAGGAGTTCGACCCCATCGGTGTTGCCGCATGTTCAACTCCTTTTGATCCAGTCTGTGCTGGAGACTCTTGTGATCGGTGTGAATAGTGCAGTTGGTACCGTATGAGTAACGTCTCCACCTTTTGATCGCAAGGACTACGGCTCCCAAATCCTGAACCGTGTGTAGAGTAGCCCCCCTTCGGGAACTTTGAGTTGTCGAGAGGCGCAAGTGATCGGAAAAAGCGGACCTTGTGACGTCGAAAGTAGCGCGTTGAAAATTTAGCGTGAAGCGGTTTGTGTCGTAGAAGTTCCAAGGTAAGACGTAGGAGTCGTTTAGATCCCCACGGGTTCTCGAAGTAGGTTCAGATGTCGTCGAAAGAAACAGGCGTCGAATTTTGACAGGATGGGATAAATTCGAATGTCGTAACTAGGTGTTGATCGTATCGAGTTCGAAGAACAGTGCTTGCGATACCCGTTACCCCCGGGGTATCCTTGGCTCGTTGCTCCAACGAGTAACATTCGTAAGAAGTAATTCGTCCAAACGGAGATTTGTGCAGGGTAGAGTAGGGTAAGGATCATGGAATCCGTGAAACATAACGCAAGTAGCGAGAACTTGCAAAAAGGATAGTCGCAATCGATGCATTCGAGCTTGAGGCAAAACATGAGGGCTTTGGGATCGACAAATAAGGAGTCATCTGATGTCGACGTGGTAGCTGGTCGTACACACATTGTATGCAGTTAGAATTAAAGAATGTCGCTTGTCGATAAGGAGTGTTTCGTCGATGTGGTTAGCACCGATAAGAAGCAGCTAGAGAGGGATGGCCGTCGTGCGGGTTTGTAGGTTTTAGGATCTACTAAGATGTCTGGCAGGACGTGATTCCTCAAACGGGTAGGAAATCAAGCTCGAGTGGATGGTTCTAAGTTATGCGAATGAGTTCGGAGTAACGCTTGCGTCGTTGCGGGGGGGGGGGGGGTTGATGTGAAACTGCGGAAACGGGCTCTCGAAAAAGCACGATCGAGGTAAATGTTGCCAATTCTCAGGGTTTATGAAGTTTGTCGACTAAGGGTCAATCTTGGTGAATTCATTAATCTGGAGAGAAATCTGGTCAAGGTTCTCGTATGAAGAAACGCGGATACTGTGATGAAGAAACGGTAGAAGCGGGGATACCATCTGGAGTAATAAACACATATTCATACAAAAGCTAGCGAAAGGATTCACGGAATCAGAAAAGTCGTCAAAGAATAACGGTTCTAGAAAATGAAGGATAAGGTAAGCATCTAGGTTATCGTACTCGTCGGTGGGTTGACTGGCTCATGTCTTCGTCTTGCCACGCTTCCAAATACGCCGGTTTGTAAGAAAGGTATCAATTTGCTAGGTTTTGGGGCGTGCTAAGGTATAAGGTCCAACTCGAATAAGGATTAACCATGTAACGAAGATTTAGGGAGAAATCAATCCGTGGTCGATGGAAAGGTGATACGATTGCTGGCACTACAATGAGAAGCATACACCACGCATGCTTTTCGTGTTCGAGACGTGCAAACAGAAACCCGAACGGTGTAGGCTTACTAGAATGCTTCAAGAATCTAGGTGATCAGTCGTATGAGGGAACAAGTCTCACTACTTAAGTTGGGAAAAGAAATACGCAAGTAAAAAGGATGCGAATGACGTCGTCGTTCCTTCTATTATCCCATGATATAGGAGTGGCTCCCCTTCGTCGATTCGTTCTCGTAACTTCTCTATGTGCTTCATAGCAGGCCTTTCCTGAGCAGGTATACCGAGTAAACGTTTCCCGTGTCGATTCATCATAGCCTAAGGATGTCGTCAGGAAATGTGTGGGCACGGACTTGGAATAACTGGTTCCTTGCCTTAAGTGTGTCGTGGCTTCTAATCGAGGTTAGGAGAATTCACTCATTCTTAGAGCACATCAAGTTTGCGTAGTTTTCGTATAATCCACAGCGTCGAGTACTAATTACACAACTACATATTTACGCATATAAGCCAAATATATATATACACATCTACACTCTGAGTTATGCGCAAGTAATGTCGACAATTTACAATTACAAGGTGAGTACCTGAGTCTGGCGAACCTTGCAATCCGGAGTGTGGTGTCGTGGTGGTTTACACTAAAGAACGGTTATAGTCTGGTTTTCATATGAAAATATTTTATTTCCCGAGCCAAAATATTTTATATTTAAAACCTAGTTCGCTATAACCAATGGCTCTGATACCAATCTGTCACACCCTCAAAATCCACACGCGGAGTACTACCGCGAGGCGTGTGACTGACCAGGATCCAGCCACTAATTATTTTGAACGATTTAGTTATTATCACAAAGAATGGTATAATTAGCGACCAATTTAAATTTTTCAAAACATAGTTTAAGTTTGCAGCGGAAAGGAAAAGAGAACATATCAAAATTTAAAACCACAAGTTTATTAATTATGAACTTACAAACCACGCACTCCGGCCGATTGCAATGTCCGTCCTAAATTGTATCGAGCAACCTGCAAAGCATGCAGTAGGGTGTCAACATAAAGTTGGCGAGTTCACGAGTTGTCCAGTTTTAGTTTTTGAAAACGTAAGTTGTTTAGATAAAGCATTTATAATCACGTCATGGGGAGCTACCCCATATGAAAGCTACTAAACTGGCGTTACCGAAACTATTGACGAGAAGATTTTGTGCCCCGAGTCAATGTCTATCGTCATTGACCAAGATGCAAGGTATACTAGTTCACGCCCGATCTCCCCCGGTCACGGTGTGAGGTTGTCAAACCTAATAGCGCTATCAAATAATAACACGTTCGCCCCCGGCGATTAATCGGTATTATAAGCAGGGACTTTACATGATAGAGATTCGTTTAGTTTTGCTAGTTGTGATTTATAAATAATATCCAAACGTATCTCCCCCGGAGATAGTATTTTAAAAGTACCCATTTGCATTTTCCCCCGGAAATATTAGTTGAAAGTAATCTTTAAAGATGGCGGTTTGTTCGTGTCCCTCCCTGGGACGCATGCTTTTAGTGTGTGAACTCACCTTGGTTTGCTCGGCAGATAATTTACTCGTGTTACGCTGGTCAACCATACCCTATTATGGTTATTAAATATTTATTAGGTTCGTATGCAGAAAAAGTCACATATAGATTACACATATCTAACACATAGCACGGAAGTCATACTAGCATATACGGTATTGGGCCTATCCTAGCATATGAACAGTTAAACATTATGAGTTATACAATAATAGTAACACATAGTCCATAATATCAGTTTGTGCGGCCCAATAACTAAGCAATGCAGTCCAGTCGAAACCGGGTGGTCTCGACTCGAGACTATGAGGTCTCGAGTCGCAACCATGAGATCCTAAGTCGCCGTAGCTGGTCTCGAGTTGTCGCAACCTTGGAGGTCTCGAGTCTAGTCTCGAGTCGAGATCAGGAGATCTCGAGTCGCAACCGTGCTTGTCTCGAGTTCCCTGATACAAGTTTTGGTCTCGAGTTGTAGTTTTATGGTTTCGAGTCGCAACCGGGATGGTCTCGACTCGCATCCCAGCTGATGGAATCTTTCTAGAACACACAGAATATAACCATGTACTATCCAATCACATTTCACTAACATTTTTCATATATCATGCGCCCACAATTCAGATCAATGGTATATTATTTCAAATATCTTTAGAACATTCAGCAGTTAATCATCATACATTACCAAGCAACTAAGTTAAATCATCACTTTAATAATCAACACATTTCTAGTATGGCTTGTGCACAAAATCCTAAACCCGCTGCTATTAAAATCCCAAATCAAATAAACCACTTGAAACAGTTAGACATATTCATATATCTAAAACAACTAAACGTACACATTTCGCATATTTAGCTAAAAAATCACAAGAGTGCAAATGATGGTTATATGTAATGCAAGGTTCATAATGGCACTTCATCCAAAACAGTTTACAAATAGTCTACAAGGATTATATCATTTCAGCCAATTTCAAATCTTAGAACAACATCCTAAGGCATCGAATATCAAACAAGTCATGCATTCATCTTGAACATTTGTTGTAGTTTTTTTTTAAAGACTTAAAAAGAAACAGAGGACACAACTATACTTCATAGTGTACAAACAATTGATCAGCAAACAATAACAATTATTTCATCAGATTTATAGTAAACATAATACCACTCACTTAACAAGTCGCCAAAAGCAAAAGAAGAACCAAACGGAGCTATCACTCACTGGCCGATGGTTATGAATGGAGCTGACCGTTGCTGTTGCCCTAAGGTTTCCACTTGCGTCAAACCAGGACCACCCGCCACTGCCGTAGACAGCGGCGTTGCTGCTGCCGGTAATCGCTTCAACCACTGCCCGAAGTCCATCCCACCCATGTCGCTGCAATCTCGAACTAAAACAACGTATGATGCGAGCCGGACCACAAACCGTGCCGGACTGCCACCGTAGCGGCCTGACGGCCACCGCCGCTGCCGCCGCCGCTGTAGGTCTGATCTGGGGGTGGGTGTGGTAGAGATTTGTGTGGTTTTTCGGAGTTGTGGGGAGGCAAAATAGGTGCGGCCGGTGAACCGAGAGAGATTAGGAAATGAAAGGAGGGTGTCTGAGGATGTTTATCGGAGAAACAGTCCAGTAAGCGGCTCCTGGTCGCCGGTGATCAGACAGAGATGAAGGGGTTGGTGTGCGGTGCAATGTTTTGTCGGATTAGGAGGGTGGAGGTTGGAGAGGTGCTGGTCGGAGAACAAGGGTGCCGGTCAGAGTTCCGATCTCTGGTTGATCGGAGATAGAGAGAGAAGGGTGAAGGTGAATGTTTTGCTAGTGTGCGGCTAAGACAAAAGAAAATAGGGTTTGGGGTGTTTTATAGTGTCGGGTTTCTAGATGATTTGGGTTAGGCCTAGCCCAAGTGCGTGAGCCCGTTGAACAATTAGGAGCCTTGCTCAACCAACTGGCCCGGTTTTAATAATAGGATAACCGTAAATAAAATAAATACCCGAATAACTCTCTCATCGCGGATTATTATTTTGTAAATACATGATAATAATAAGAATAATAATAATAATAATAATAATAATAATAATAATAATAATAATAATAAAACAAGTGTGCATGTTACTAAAATGCCCTTCTCTCGACAACGAGAGTGCGGGTTGTCACAATTCTAACCGAGCTCCCACATTTATCAGCATTTGAAACCCACACCCAGTTCCTATTAATACTTTGAAAAACCCTATCAATATTTTCACATGCAACCCTAGTTTCAACCAACCCACAAATATTGACCTTATTGTCCCTAATTAATCTTCTAACCTCAGCCTGATGACCCTCCTGCCCAAGACCCCTCACATTCCAAACCAGAGCTTGAATCTTCATTGAGAAACCATCCCACCATTAGAAATACCCAAATCCTGAGTATTCCCATCAACAACCTTCTCATTATCATTCTTCATGCAAATAGCCATCTCATCATCCTCAGATTCCACATCAACTGCTTCAACCAGATTTTTAAACATCAACTTATCCCATTGTTCAAAGAACAACTTCTTCTGCCCAATATTCCACTTCCTCATAGTTGCATTAGCAGGACAAGTCTTGTTCAGAATATAATGAGCAACTTCATTAAATTGCTCTTCATTCATTTTAAAATAACCAGACTTAAAATTTACCTCAGTTTCCTTATCCACCGGTACACTATCCTTTAATACTTCACTAGCAATTACAGATTTTATCATACTATCCTTCACAACAGATTCAGTACCTTCAGTATTCAATACATTCTCCATATCACCTTTTTTAGACTCAGCAGCCCCTAAATCCCTCTTTTTCATATTCCCACTGCCACTATCCACAGTTCCACCATTGCTAATCCCACCATTTATACCCTCTTCCACATTCTCCTTGTTCAACAAATCAAACTTATTATCTAAATTTACTACATTCTCATCCTTAAAGACACCCTTATTTACCCCAACTGATACAGACTTCTTCACCCTATACTCTTGTCTCCCCACAACATTAGTAGACCCCTTCTTCAAATCAGAATCATTCACACTCTGACCCTTGTTCGCCTGGTACTTAATCTCCCCTTTATCATTTTTAGTACCAGAAGTACTAGCCCCCCCCCCCCCCACTAACCTCTTTTCTAGCATTACCTCCCCCATTCATTTTATTCCCACCACCTTGAAATCTTTTAGCAAAATTACCCCTGCCCATCCTAAATCCCTGATTATTATCAACATCCTTAATTACCTTATTATTTTTCCCCACAGTAAGAAATTCTTTACCAGAAGCTCCAGAAATAGGACTCGTCTGCTTATCCATACTCTTAATGTCATTCAAAAGCTTCTGAGCCTTCACACTAAACTCATCTTTAGAAAGAACCCTTTTACTACAGTTCTCAAAATCATGGCCAAATACTTTGCAAACCGAACACTTCTTAATTTTCACTTGATACCCCACTTTAATCTCCTTAACAAAAGCTGCCTTCCCCTCCTCTTCAGGATAAAAAGCCTTCACAAAATCAGGTAACACAGAATCTGCTTTAATCTCCACTAAAACTCTAGCAAAACCAGGAGGCCCTTCCATCACTTTACATCTTTCCAAAGTAACTCTATCAAACAAAATCGGCTCCCCAATACAGCTTATCATACTCCAAATACTCTCAGAATTCCATAATTCCAAAGGTAAATTTGGGATAGTAACCCACAAAGGAATAGGTGCAGGTTCAGATTTTTCAATACAGATATCAGCCTCCCACTTCTTTAAACACAAAGGAATGTCATTGACCAACCACGGACCCTTGTCAATAGCATTAAACATACCAGCCTCATTTCTGAACTTAAAAAAGAAAATCCCATTGTTGTTCGAAGAGATATCCAAAATACCAAACTTCTTCCACATTTTATATAAATGATACCTAACCATACCAATAGGCAAATCCTTACCAATAAAATACCCATACAAGTAAGAGCTATAAACCTTTTTAGCCTCTGCAATTTTTTCCGGTTTTATAACAGCAACTTTCTCACCATTTCCAATACTTTTGGTGGGTAAAATGTTGGGATTGAACCCTATCAGAGGAACAGATAATGTAAAGCCAAAACTGGATCAAAGCAGTGGATCCAGAATAAGCAGACGTTTACAGTTGGTTCATGCAAATCTCTCCCCTTGAAAGTGGTTTCATATCTGCTGACCTCCTATCTGCTGATCATACTAAGTGCTGACCTACAAACTGCTGCTTTATATCTACTGACCAAAGTCAAAGACTGATGGAAGACCAAAGCTCTGTTGACTCTATCTACTGCCTTGGGTCAAGTACTGCTGATCCGGACAAGCACTGCTGGGTTCACAGCAGTGGAAGGATGCAGCAGCAGTTTAAGTGTCTTTTATGTAATATAATGTAATAGCAGTAGTTTAGTACATCAGTATTTATAGATCAGTAGTTAGAGTTTGTTAGGAGGTTAGATGTCACTTTCATGGTGACGTCAGCTAAGATGCTCAGTGGTTTGCAAGTGCCTATAAATAGTTCAGTACTTTGTACTGTTCTATTAGCTCTTTTGATCAATCGTCTTCTTTGCACGAACAAACTACTGAGCTCTGGCTGAGGGGGAGTTTGCATTCTTACATCAATCATTGTAATCGTTGTTGAAACAAATTCAATCATTCGGTTCTTTGTGAAAAGATGTTTGATAAAAGTATTACTCTCGTTTGATTGTATGCAAAGTTTGCTTTCATCTTATTTCCGCTGCACAACTCATTCATTTCCATCTTAATTACAAACGAAAATACAATCAAAAAGAAACTCAGATCCAACAATTGGTATCAGAGCTTGGACAGTCAAATTTGATTTAACAATCATTTTGACGTAAATAGTTCAGCTCATAACAGTTGATACTGATCGTTTGTTCGTCCGTTGAAAAACAGAGCAAGGATAAATCACCATTAAAATTGATTTCTCAGTGTCTGTAAAACAACAAGAATGACGTCACAATCTCAGGATGATAAAAACAACATCGGGTCACTTTTTAAACCACCTATGCTAAAAAGAAATGAGTACAACATCTGGCAGAGGAGGATGGGTCACATCCTCGCTCAACAAAGCACAGGTTGTTGGAGGTCTGTCACCTTTGGTCCTCATGTTCCTTCAGTGCCAAGCGCTGAAGATGCTAAAAAGTTCGTTCCAAAACCAGTTGAAAATTACACTGAAACAGATTTTCAAAAGATCGAACTAGATGCTAAAGCGTTTAGCATCATAGCATCAGCGCTGCCCAATGAAATATATGCTGGACTGTTACATTGTAACAGTGCCAAAGAATTATGGGACGCACTTAAGGAACAGTTTGGAGGTACTGAAGAAGTCATAGAAAACAATAGGGAAATCCTGAACCAACAGTATGAAATGTTTTGTCATGTTAGAGGTGAATCACTGACTCAACAATTTGAGCGGTTTAGTTGTCTCATCAGTGAACTGAGGCTTGTTAATACCACTTTTACAAACTCAACTCAAAACAGCAGGTTCCTCAGGTCACTGCCCGAAAAATGGGACACTATAGCCTTTGTCACCAGAAATTCACCTGAGTTCAAGGATCTGACCTTGACCCAACTCCATGGTCGACTCCTGACCTACGAAAGGGAGTTGAACCAGAAAAGGAAGTTACAAGAGTCAGGAAAAGCCGTTGATGATTATACATTCGGTAACACTGCTCTTTTGGGTCAAGAAGAATCTGGGAGCAGTGGTAAGGACCAGGGTTATGACCATTTCATTGACATAACTGCTGGAGCTAACTTTAACAACCCTGATCCTCACTCTGCAAGTTATGCATTCACTGCAAACGAAAACCAGATGTCAGATAATTTAAGCTTTGAACTAAATGATTTGCAACATTTTGATCCCACTGATTTAGAGGAAATGGACATCCTGCACCAACTGGCTTTGTTAAGTGTTAGAACTAGCAAGTTCTACAAAAGAACAGGGAGAAAATTCCCAGGTTTGCATGGGAATCTAAGGGTTGGGTTGGATAAATCGAAAATCAAGTGCTACAAGTGTAATAGGTTGGGACATTTTGCTAGGGAATGTAGGAGTCAAAATACTGGTCCCATGATTACTCATCCTAGCTCAAATCCTAGACCTCAAAACCAAAACACTGTGCATTATGCCCAATATGCCCCAGCAGCACAAGTAAACACTGCTCACTATGCTGCTGCCCCTGTGCCAGTACATTATGTCCAAACTACTGTTCCACAAATCCAATATGTTCAAACCCCTGTTCCACAGGTACAAGTGCAACCTGTTGCACCTCAAACCACTGCTCCAGCAGCAACACAACCAGATCAACAAAGCTTTTTCACTCA
Organism: Helianthus tuberosus; assembly: GCA_030545235.1. Classification (NCBI taxonomy): domain Eukaryota; kingdom Viridiplantae; phylum Streptophyta; class Magnoliopsida; order Asterales; family Asteraceae; genus Helianthus; species Helianthus tuberosus. Next base: position 6,621 of record JARYGA010018408.1, on the reverse strand, counting down.
AGGGTTTGTTGACTGGAGCAGTATGCCTGATGATCTTTGTGATGAAAATTTTGCACTCTATGCTTCTAATGATTCTTCACATGATGAGTTTTGTTTGATGGCACTAGAGTCAATACAGGAGGGGGTTGAAGCTGAGGAGGAACAGCAGTACTCTGAAACAGTGGAAGAGGTGATTGAAGCAGTGATTACTGCTGTGGCTGATGAAGTACTGTTGGAAGAAAGTTCAGGAACTCTGATTGAACCAATGATAGATCCATGGTCCATAGAGGACAAAGAAGAAGAGAAAGAAGAAAAGGTTGGTGAAAAGAAGGTAAGAGCTGATGATGATAAAGATCATCAATGTGATTGTGCAATGATGGCAGCTGCCAAGGTATCTCCTCAAGTTCTTGAAAAACTGTGTTCAGATAATTGCATAATTGCTTTTGCTAACATCAAAGAGGTGAATGAAAACCTTCGGGATAAAATCATAACTGATGAGGTCAAATTTGAAAGCTCTTTAAAAGAACTTAAAAACAAATTGACTGAAAAAGAAAAAGAAATCAGCTGTTTAAAAGAAGAGCAAAGTATAACCAAAACCCAACTTCAAACTATGGTAGAAAAATACCAAGTTTGCAAAAAGGAGTTGGAGTCTGCCCAGATTACTTGTGAAAGATGGGTGGAATCCTGCAAAGGATATGAGGTTATGCTTGAAAAACAGAGAAAAAGCAATGTGAAGTTTGGGGTTGGGTATAGAAAATATGATGATGAAAACACTGCTTTTGAAAACTCTGTTCAAACCACTGATGAAGCTACTGTGCTTATCCCCACAAACAAGAATGGCCAAGAAGTGAAAATCACTGACAAACTTGGTAACAAAATCACACTTAACAGACCAATGGGCTCCTCCACTTTCAAGGAGCTTGAAGATCATCAGTTTAAACCAAAATGGTCTGATGAGTGTGATATTCTTGAAAATTTCAAGCCAATGGACTTTACATCAATTGATGGTGCTAAAGCTCCAAAAGCTAAAGTCATACCTCTCAAAGATATCCCAGCAGTGGTTAAAACCTCTGCTGCAAAGGAATCTGAAAAGAGAAAGAAGAAAGAAAAAATTGATAACTTGTTTTGTGAATTCTGTGAGAAAAGGAATCATCTAACAAAAGACTGTTTCCACTTAAAAGCTTATGATCTAAACAAAACAAGTGTCATTGTTTCAGCAGAAAGCTGCATTGTTTGTGGGAAAACAAACCACAAAACTCAAGCATGTGTGTACCTCAAAAACTTTGATGTGAAAAAGAATGAGTACATGGCTAAAACATCCTTGAGTCCACCATCATCCTCATCATCTGTCAAATTCACCAAGAAACAACCACTGTTTGTGCCAGTACAAACAGCTGTCACAAAACAGCTGAACCAAACATCTGCCAAAAGAGATGTTCAGGTTACTGATGCACCCCCTGCCAATCAGTTCAAGAAGGGCAGAGAAAAACAGTCTTATCAAAGGATTCCACACGTTTATGAGGCCTACAAAAGGCCCTCTAAACCCAAAGTGAACAGGCATCCTTTTGGTTACCAGCAGATGATTGGTCAGGATCCACAACAGTGGTTAGAGAAACACTGTCCTAAAACAGTTCAAACCCCTGACCTAACCACTGTCCATCATCTTGCATCCATTCCAGACACTGTTGAGACCCCATCCAAAGCCTTGTTGGCTTTGGAGACCTTAATGAACTAATCCTTTTACTTCATGTGCAGGGAGCTTCTGCATGCTTTGATAGTCTTTGGTATGTAGATAGTGGAGGCTCCAGGCACATGACAGGATGTAAAGCCCTCCTCAAAGACTTTAAAATCCATGGTGGGGGTGATATATCCTTTGGGAATAATAGTAAAGGGAAGGTTCTGGGGTCTGGTACAGTGCAATCTGGAAATGTAAAGTTTGAAAATGTCAATCTAATAGACAATCTAAAATTCAACCTTCTGAGTGTGTCCCAAATGAGTGACAAGGGATTTGGGTCATTCTTCACAAAAGACTGTTGTAGGATTGTTGGACCAGAAATGGTCAAAAAGATTGAAGCAATAATTAAATCTGGTCATACTAAACTTGTTGCTCAAAGAAGTGGCAATGTTTATGTTGTTGACATGTCAAAAGAGTGTCCCAGAGCTGATGCCTGTCTGTTCTCAGCTGCCTCTAACAAAGAGACAGAACTTTGGCACAGAAGGCTGGGACACACAAATCTTAAGACAATCACAGAAATTTCAAAAAATGGTTTGGTGAGAGGCCTACCACAAAAATTGTTTTCATGTCCTGAACATTGCATTTCCTGTTTAAAAGGAAAACAGCATAAAAGTTCTTATAAGTCCATTGAAGAGTCCAAAACAACCCAGTGTCTGCAAATGCTACACATGGATTTGTTTGGCCCAGTTCAAGTCATGAGCCTTAAAAGGAAAAGATATTGTTTGGTTATTGTTGATGACTTTTCTAGGTTCACATGGACTTTCTTCTTGCACTCAAAAGATGAAACTGCAGGCATTTTGCAAGACTTTGTAATACAGGTTGAAAAGCAATTTGACCTTCCAGTAAAAAGCTTCAGGAGTGACAATGGCACAGAATTCAAAAATAGGGAGTTGGATGCCTTCTGTGTGAAGAAAGGGATTGTAAGACAGTAGTACAGCATCCCAAGAACACCAGAGCAGAATGGGGTAGTGGAAAGGAAGAACAGAACTCTGATTGAGGCTGCCAGAACCATGCTTGCAGATTCAGGTTTGCCTTTAACTTTCTGGGCAGAGGCAGTAAACACTGCTTGCTATGTTCAGAACAGAGTCTTAATAAACCCCAGGCACAAAAAGACTGCCTATGAAATTCTGTATAAAATTAAACCACTGATCTCATATTTCAAAGTGTTTGGCTGCCCATGCTTTATTTTGAATTTAAAAGATTCCATTTCAAAATTTGCAGCCAAAATTGATTGTGGTTATCATCTGGGATACTCAACCACTGCCAAGGCCTACAAAGTGTTTAATACACGGACCAAGGCAGTGGAGGAGACTTTGAATGTTAAGTTCAATGAACTTTCATCAATGAAAATCCCAGCAAATCCTGCAGATCTGTTTGATCTTGAAAAATTCACTTTTGAAAATACTGCTGTCAAGACTAACAGTGCAGGTCCATCAGAGGATACATCACCAGACTATGGGTATGAAATCATCATCCCTCAAAAGTCTGCCACAAAGGAAAAAAGCATCAGCTGTTCAAAACAGTTGTCAAAGCTCTACCACTGCTACCTCAACAATTGTTGACCAAAGTAGCCCATCAACCACTGCTTCCACATCCTCAAACACTGCTGACAAAAGTCCTCAAACAGTGGATAAAAGCCAGCAGTTGTCCACCTCATTACCTCCTATTCCACCACCTTTTGAAACCACTGCTGGATCATCAAAGTCCCCAGCAGTGGTTAGCTCAGATGATACACATTTGCAGCCTTCACCAACCAATGCCATCATACCATACCAAGGAGATTTAATCTTCTTGAGATCTCATCCACCTGATCAAATCATTGGCAACATAAATGAAGGGGTGCTCACAAGAAGCCAAACCCAAAACATTTGTCTTTTTGCTGGTTTTCTATCACTCCATCAGCCAGTCAAGTACCAAGAGGCACTGAAAGACAACAGCTGGGTAGAAGCTATGCAAGAGGAGCTCCAACAGTTTAAAAGACAACAAGTATGGGAGCTTGTACCACTGCCAGAAGAGGTTAGTCCCATTGGCACAAAGTGGGTCTTCAAGAACAAAACTGATGAAAGGGGTATTGTTGTCAAGAATAAAGCTAGGCTTGTGGTTCAAGGTTACAGACAGGAAGAGGGAATTGATTATGATGAAACATTTGCCCCTGTTGCAAGATTAGAAGCAATTAGACTGTTCCTGGCCTTTGCTGTCAACCACAATATGAAGGTGTTTCAAATGGATATCAAAAGTGCTTTCCTCTATGGTACAATTCAAGAAGAGGTGTATGTTTGTCAACCTCCAGGTTTTGAGGATCCATTTTATCCAGATCATGTCTACAGGCTAAACAAAGCCTTGTATGGCTTGAAACAAGCACCAAGAGCCTGGTATGAAACTCTTTCCAACTTCCTACTCTCAAATGGTTTCAAAAGAGGTACCATTGATAAAACACTGTTTTTAAAATGGAGAGGGAAGGATTTAATGATTGTCCAGATTTATGTGGATGACATTATTTTTGGAAGCACATGTAACTCAATGTGTGAAGAGTTTAGAGAACTCATGACAGCTGAGTTTGAAATGAGTGCAATGGGTGAGCTGCAATGCTTTCTTGGTCTCCAAGTACAGCAATTGCAAAATGGAACTTTCATTCATCAAAGCAAATATGCTAAAGAACTTTTAACCAAATTTGATATGAATGATTGTAAACCATGCAGCACACCCATGGCAACAAATAAGCTGGTCATGTCTGATGACAAAGATGAGCTGATTGACCAAACACTTTATAGAAGCATGATTGGGTCTTTATTATACCTAACTGCATCTAGACCAGACATCATGTTTGCAACATGTGTCTGTGCAAGAAGTCAATCAGCTCCCAGAAAATCAAATCTCATTGCTGTAAAAAGGATCTTCAGATACATAAAAGGTGCTCCCACACTTGGTATCTGATATCCAGCTAATGGGAACATCAAGCTTTCAGGTTTCTCAGACAGTGACTTTGCTGGATGTCACACCACAAGGAAGTCCACATCAGGAGGGTGCCAGTTTCTAGGTGACTGCTTAGTTTCTTGGCAAAGCAAAAAGCAAGCAGCTGTTTCGACATCCACTGCTGAAGCAGAATACATTGCTGCTGCAAGCTGTACAGCCCAACTCCTGTGGCTTCAAAATCAGTTGCTGGATTTTGGTATCACTGCTTTAAAGACACCACTCATGTTGGACAGTCAGGCAGCAGAAAATATCTTCAAAAATCCAGTTTCCCACTCAACCACCAAACATATTGACATCAGACATCACTTTGTGAGGGACTGCTATGAAAAAGGTTTGATTTCTCTGCATCATGTTCCAACTAAAGACCAGCTGGCTGATGTGCTCACAAAAGCACTTGATACAGCCACTTTTGAAAGTTTGGTCTCTAGGATTGGGATGCTGAACATGGAATAACAAGCAACATCTTGTTTTTCTATGAATAAAAGCAACAAAATGTTTTCAGAAAATCAAAACTCCATCCTTAAAAATAGTTAAAAATGAAATTTTTTTCATTAAGTCCTTAAAAGTCTGCCACTAACCACTGATTGTTCAAAAGTCTGCTATACTTCAAAAGTCTGTCCACTGCTGAAAGTCAACCCCTGCTCTCTCATTATTTTGATAAACTCTGTTGTTCAAAAGCAGTGTCTTATCCACTGATATGCTATCCACTGATAGTAAAAATCATCCACTGCTTTCATACCACTGCCTTCATCAGTCACTTTCAACAAAAGTACTGTCCTTCACTTTCAACAGGGGTTGTCACGTGGACAGTACATATTGGTCAGACCTTTTGTAACGGCTGCCACCTCAGCATTCACTTTCTTCCCTATAAAATCCCCCACTCACCACCAAAACAGGGTTTTACTGTCGAATTGAATTCTTAAAAATTCTCTTCTCAAAGCAGTTTTTCTTCACATTTCTTCACAAATTTCTTCGATCAATCATCCTCAAAATGACAAAATCAAAGAAATCTTCAAAACCCTCATCCAAATCTTCATCGCAAACAGCCTCTCAAAAGGCAATCTCCACTGAAATTCCACACAAACCATCTCACAATCTCCTGGGTATTCTCACAAAACCAGGAACCACAAAAGATTTCGATTCCATCATTGATCTCATGGCAAAATCAAAGTACAAAACCTTGATCACTGCCGATGCACCAATCTATTTGGCGACCCAAAGGGAGTTCTGGAAAAATGCAACCCTTGAAAAACAAGGCGACATTGCAACCACCATAAACTCTTATATAAAGGGTAAAGCTGTCCAAATCACGCCACAATCCATTTCAGAGGTCTTTCAACTCGGTGATCAGGAAGGTAAAATTTCTTTCACTAAAAACGAGTTAAAAATTGACTTCATTGAGAGAGGGTATGAAGCCACAATGATGAAGAAAATAACCTTAGAAAAAGGTTATTTTCCTTCTGCAACCAGATTTTTATTTCATACCCTCCTACTATGTGTTTCAAATAAAACCACTTCTTTTAATGAAATCCCTTTAAAGATTCAAAATCTGGGATATGCTATTCTTCAAGGAGAAAATTTTAACTATTCTCGAGAAATTTTTAAAGATTTGGTTAATAATGTTGAAACAAAATCATTCTTACTGTTTCCAAGGTTTTTAAGTTATTATTTTTCAAAGAAATTCAGTAAGGATGATTTAACTATAATAAATCAGGGTGCTCCTACTCAAATAAACAGTTTAACTACTAAAACTTTTTCAAGGATGTTAGCACCCTGCAAAACACAAGCAGAGGTGCCTGAGCAGATTTTAGTAGTTACACCTACTCCTCAGGTATCTGCTGCTGAGCCCACTGCTCAAGGTGATCAGAGCAGCAGCACAACTGCTTTGAAACCCACACCTACAATCACCAAAAAGCCAACAAAAAGAAAAACAC